>JAQZBX010012170.1:0-41624 GCA_029593785.1 Cabassous unicinctus | reverse complement strand
TGCAGAGGAAATGATTCAGGGACAGAAACAGTTGGGAATATAACTTAGAAAGAATCTGTGGCAACAGAATATGAAATGGAGAGAAGAAAAGAAAAATACTTAGCATATAAAGGGGGCTGGAGCAAGAGAAATTGAACAGGAACTGGACACCATAGTCTCTGAAATTGTAATAGCTGAATATTAGATTTTGTCAAGGTCCAAATTTTTCTTTTGAATTGCAGGTTTGCCAGTGCTTAATGCAGTATTATAAACAAAAATAAAATAGAAATGCATGAACCAATTAGAAAATTCTGCACTTATCTAAGGATTGTCATGAATTTATTAGTTAATATTATGCTTCTAATGTTCAATTTTAAAGTCAAGTAAGGAAAGCCCCAATAATCATTTTATAACATTTTTATACTGAAACACTTATGGTCATGAAAAAAAATAAGGGGATGGGGGTATAAGGAATTTGGCAAAGTCAGTTTGCAGAAGACACTGTAGTGATAAAAAGCAGCAATGTCAACATCAAATGCATCTGGGTATTTTATTCATTTCCCCCATTTCTTACTCCTTGTGCAATTTTATAAAGATCACTTAGGCAAATCTCTGAGCCATGGTTTCCTAAGAATAAAGTGCTTGACACAGTCCTGGCTCAAACATCCATTCAAAAAATAAATGATATTTTTTCTTATTCTTAGAATATTTTATTACATGTTGGCCTTATCATAAACTTCTGTCCCCAGTTCTCCAAAAGCAAATCTGAATGTAAACTCAGAACTTATATATTTGAATATGTAAATGCTAGATATTTTTCTTCTCCCTCCCCTTAAATAAACACACACACCATATGATGAGAAGAGCATATAATATGCTCTTCTAGAATGGCATTAATGAAATCTGAGTTGTGTGTGGTTTTGGACAAGACTAGAGAGAATGAGGGATTACCTAATTCAGGCTCCTGTGTGGGTTCATGGAGGAGGCAGGGGATAAAGAAGCATATGGAGGGACATTGGGGGTCCCAGGCTCTAGCCTTTATTATGACCCAGAGGGGAGGGGTAATGCTTCCCTATGTATACTTGGAATTGGATGTTTCAAATTATATAGAATGAAAAGCAGAAGAGGGAATGACAGCTCCTTATCATCCAATCCATATGGAGATACAGGACTTGCTATTAAATTAATTATAAAGTACAAAAGGGCAAGGGAACTTACGGAGAAGAGGCAGGGGCCATTGGGAGAAAAAGCATCAGCGATCATTCAGAGAAGCTATGGGTGGCTCTTATCTAAAGTATATGGAGGTAGAGGCCCTGCTACTTGTGGTTATGCCCAGGGCAGGGTTAACTGGGGTGGACACTCCAAGGGAAACATGATTAAGCCAGGCAACAGTAACCAAGGCATTGGTAAGAGACAGCCCCTAATTATGTTCACAGGTATGTTGTCACATTTTTGTCCTAACTGTGTTGGATTAAATGATTCCTTCATCAGCTGAACTCTTTAGTTTATTTCATGACACACAACTTTTTCCAGGATTGAATAGAAAACACAGATCCTGGAGATCAGCAGAATTTTTACTTAAGATTAAGAGTTGAATATTGGAATGTGTAAATTCAGATTCCCTAAAAATCATCTCCTGCCCTTTTCAGAAGATCCCATCTATGGGATTTGAATAGAATTAGTGCCATGGTTTACGCTCTTTAGAGTGAGAGCCATGTTGGGAAGAAGAACTACCCAAGAAGGGTTTTTCTGCTTAATGTGACACCCCACTTGGAAATATTAACCCTCTGTGTGTTATAGCCACCTGGTGCACTATTCTCTCTCTACAACCGAACCATCCTCTATTTTGGACCTGTTTTCCCTTACTTTTTTAAAACCTATTGCATTCTTTTTAAAACAGCATGGTAATCCAATTTATGGATACATCATTCTTTCTAAAATTAAAGGATTCTACTATAGCATATGTTCCTAGAAATAGATTTATCATTAATGAGAATACTCTATAGTTATTTAGAGAAACGAATCCTGTTTTCACATTAGTCTACTTAGGGAACCAAAATAATTCAAATCTGAATCTTAATATTCACTGACTGTATAATAAGCAATACTAACCAAATTTCACTGGACTCTCCAGATTATGTCTCTCCTTTAAAATCAAAGTGGGCCCTCTATATTTATATTTGAACTATTCCTAGGAAACACTTAAAATAAAAAGAAATCTATATGAAAGTGTCCAAAATATAGAAAAAGCTGTTCAATCAAATATGAATATACAAAATAAATTAGGGAGATGGAAATGAAATAGCAGCTATGTGTGGCAGGCAAAGCATAGAGAGAGTGAGAGGTGATTATGAAGGTGTAGAGTTTTTTTTTTTATTACTATTATTATTGGAATAATTAACATGCTCTAATAATGATTGAGGTGAAGAAAGCATAACTATGTGATTATACCAAATACTATTCATTGTATACTTTGGATGGATTCTATGATTTATTAATATGTATCAATAAAGTTGATTAAAATATGAATGTTCATAATTGTATATTCATAATATCTGTGTGTGAGGAAATACACACAGAGACACAATTACACAAAACCACTTTGAGCTCCCAAAGCCAAATTCAGCATATGCTGAATTATAAATATGCTGAAGCAACCACTCTCCACAACTCTTTCAGAATATAAGAGGATTAGATAATTGATGGAAAGATTCTCCCAACAAGCACTTCAAGTAGTGTGAATACTGATGCTTCTTTGGTTTGGATCTGCTTTGTTTATCATCTATCTTTTCTCTGTACCTTGTAAATAGTTGATAGTTGATGCTGTTCATTTGCAGACTGACCTATTTCTATTTTTCACCATAGAGGTTTCTTTCTGGTGCACCTACAACAAAGGCTAACTGCCCCTCACCTCTTCCTTGGAACTCAGTTGTCACTTTGAGCTTAAAGAATTCTACATTGGCCCCACCCTTCTAACCACCCAGACAGAGCATTTCTATCTTTTAAAACTTTTATCCCTGTCTTCCACCCAGCTGTGTGGTTGCCTTGTTTCTCACTTAAACTTTTCATCTAACTAGTGTTTCTAATATTTTGTCTTCAGTACTGTTTTGTCATTTTCTTTTTTGTGTTATTTGTCCTTTATTGTCCTACTACTGAGTTTTGCTCCTTAGTTCAAGAAAAATAAAGCACAAAGCAAAATAACAAATAAAATTTATCTCTAAAGGGAGCCGTCACATTCATAACATTTATTTCTGGGCATCAATTATACTACTGCAGGATTCATGGAGGTGGCTGCATCCTGATGGGTTCTTGACTGTCTTTGCTCTCTCCCTACAATGAAGGTGTGTGAATGATGCAGCCAGTTCTGCATCATTGGGTGTGTGGCTGCCATCACTGTACCTGGAACACAGGAGGATACCAACAGTGCTAAATGTTAGGTTTAATCAGATTTTATTACAGTAACAATAAATATCTGATCAAAGAAGTCTATATTTTTATCTACTGATGCTTTTGTCAGTGGAATGTTTTCACAGATGAGAATTATGTATTACAATGCAATTTAACCATGGGCATGATATGAGAAGGAAAAGAGCAATCTACATGCAGAAAGAATACCCCTAAAAAGAATCCATTTTACATTGTTCTCATTAAGGTTATGTTTCCATCCAAGATAATATCAATAATAGTGAAAGTAAGCATTACTATCTAAACATTAACTTTTATTATCAAATATATTCATAAAAACAACCTTCATAAATGAGAGCTAATTTGGCTTCCATTAAAAAGATGATAAAATGAAGCCTAGATAACTTGCTGAGGGTCACTCATCAAGAAAGTGATGCAATTGCTCTTTAACCCAGTCTGCTTCTGGAGCCTGAGACCTTAGCTTCTTGCAGTTACACAACTGCACATATATTATGCAGACCTATGAAAATAGCTATTTGGGAGTAAGGGGTAAACTGGAAGAGTGAAAGTCCAAATTAAGAATAGGGCAACTATCCCTGCATGGCCATATCCCAAATATAATTTTATGCATCCCCCAAGCATTCCCCTGCTTGAAGACCTAGGTTTCCCTCTGTGCCCCCACAATAGCAGTAAGATTTTCCCCCAAATTAGCTTCCCTTCTCCAGGTAGATAAGTACTTTTTCTTTTAACCCCATACAATCTATCACCCATACAGCTTAACTTTGGATAGTTTGGCTCAAGATCCTTGAATTTTTAGGTTAATATCATCAGGTCTTGCCTTGTCTGGAAATTTTCTGCTAGGATTAATGTCCCCACCCAGTTTCTGCCTACCTTTAGAATTGCCTTAAAAGCAAGAAGATCATAAAATGCTTTTTTTTTTCATTTTTAACTAAAAGTTTATTATAAAGTTTTGCTTAGAAAACAAAAAAAAGCAAAGACAATTCCCTGTATGTGAAGTGACAAAGGCTGCCGTGTCCAAAGAGCAGAGAAAAGGGTAAAACAAAACAAAGCTGAGAAAAAAGGAGAAACATTTGGTGGATGGGAACCACCCACCTGCCCCCGTCATCACCCCCCAAGAAAAATCTGTGTTTACAAAGCTGGCCATTATGTGTGCGAGAATAATCGTAGCATTATGAGCTGCTGAAACTCTTTTCAGA
Source organism: Cabassous unicinctus (assembly GCA_029593785.1). Taxonomy (NCBI): domain Eukaryota; kingdom Metazoa; phylum Chordata; class Mammalia; order Cingulata; family Chlamyphoridae; genus Cabassous; species Cabassous unicinctus. Next base: position 37,023 of record JAQZBX010012170.1, on the reverse strand, counting down.
TACTTGCTACTGAAGTTGTCTAGTGAATACACAGTGTTTTCTAAGATTCTGATCGCAGGTAGTTTCCAGTGATTCCATTTTTAAGGCAGTATTTTAATTTTTACTGAGCATGGTTTTCTATAATGGGCTTTGCTAGATCTTACAGTGTGTCCGTTTCCTACCTTTTAGGCAGAGAGATTTATCCCGTGTGTGAAAAGAGGTACATGCTTCAAGTCCTTTCCTTGCTTCCACACCCACTTCATGCATACTCCTATCTCCTAATTACCTGCCTTCCGGCCATCAGTCAACAATTTCCCAAGGCTCAGGTATTTGTCAGGCACTGCACTGAGGATACTGTGGGAAACCAGCAAAGCTCTTACAGAGTCTTACATTGCACCTCTCCTGACGATGCTACTGTTCTTTTGGCTGAAATGTCCTGCTCAACAAAAGCCTCTTTTTTTTTTCTTACATAAATGTTATTTTATATATATATATTTTTTAAAGGTGCTTAGATTACCTAATTATTACTCAGAAATTACAAGGATTCCCATGTTCCCCACCTCCCACACCTCCCACAACATCCCACACCAACATCCTTCATCAGTGTGGGACATCACCGACAATGGATATACACATCCTGGGGCTTTGCCACCAAGCATAGACCACATTTCACATCATAGACCACCCTCTCTCCCACACAGTTCTGTGTGGTATATGCTGATGTAAAATGGCCTACATCTGTTGCCACAATGCCACTCATGACAACCCCCAAGTCGGTGGCTTCTGAATCCTACACGCTCTGTGTCTCCTGGCCAAGACAGAGGTGATGGAGCAGCATTTTCCCCACTGTGAAGGGCAGGCCTGGAATTCCACACAAAAAGTTCCAGGGCCCCAGATGACAGCAGCCCTGAACTCATATGACTCTGGGTAAAGGCTACCCTCTTTCTTACCCCAGGCTGGCTGGGTAAGCTCTCTGGGGACAGCTTTTGTTCTCTTAACATTTTGTATCTACATAATGAAATTTCATTTACCAATGTAGACATTCTATTTGGGGACATGAACTTATTTATTTCTGACTTCATATTGTTACACAGTTCCCAATTCCTCTGTTTTGGCAATATTCATCCCCAACTTGTGAAATTTTGGTTTGTGTGTGTGTAATATACTACCAGGAGTTAAAGTTTTGGGTTCCAAGAATATGTGCATTATAAATTAATTTGCATAATTCTATTATCCTTTAAATTACTATACAAATGCAGTTTCCTCCAGAATTACACATGATATAATAAGAAAGGTAAAAGTGACTGAAAACACATGTTTCACTTTAATGCCTTTGCCCTGAAGTGTTACCATGTCATCTGCCAAATTATCCAATGCCAAATACACTCCATTAGCTAATTTTCTACTGATCTGTATGTGGTTTTTGATGTTTTTTTTTGGAAAATTGTTATAAAAAGTTTACAGTGACTTTTTATGAGTTCTGATTATCTTTTTGACCTGGACCTCTGATGCACAACCCTGTATTGCAGGTTAATCATAATCCTCAATTCAAGACTCTGGTATATTCACTTTTGAGGTTTTCAGAGTTAATTAAGACACTTGACCATTAACTGGTACTAATACACAAAGTTTATTTGATGGCACTTGAATAGTCTGCCAAGGAGGGGCAATTCTTCCCAACACTGGACCTCCCAGATGCTACAAGAGACCATCAGAAGAAGAAGAGGGACCATGGGAGTGGAGGCTTAGCCCTCAGACCAATGTCTCAGGATCAGTATGGTGGGGTGTCTCTGGTTGGAGATTTCCTAGGCTCAGAACTTATAACAACAGTTTTTAACATTTTCTATGGATAGCAGATATTGGAAGCAATTTTTCAGGGTATGCAAAATAGATCTGCTCTAAATGGATAAGAAACACTTATTTGGAATATTTTAAAACCAACTGGACTTGCAAGGATTTGAGTTCCATGTCAGGGTAGGCTTTTTGGGGAACTAAAGTCCCCCAAGCTGCTGTCAAGGACTGAACAAATAGTATCAACACAGGGGTCATCTTTGGCTCAAATCAACAATTAAACTCTTCCATCATGAACTTCCCTCTTTTTTCTCTGTTCACAATCTCTTTCTGTGGAATAACATACAAGTCTCCTGTGAGCTCTCCACCCAAAACACAAACTAGTTTCTGGACATTGTTTTATTATCAACACTACGGGGATATAGGATAGCCAATCCCTGTGTTTAATTTTTCTCATTTCTGCCCCATTCAAATCCTCATTTTTCTTTTCCATGCTTCATCCCACTCTTTTCTCTCTTAGAACTTCACCTGTCATAATCTCAAACTTTTCTGTCCTTCCACTACTTTCCTTTCTGACTCTAAGGAATGAAGTTGGAGGACTGAAATTAAATTGCAGTTCCCCGTGCTTCTCTAAGCAGGCCTAGAAATCACTTAAGGAGTTCATTACAATGTACATTCAAGCAGCCCACTTCAGGCAATTCTGATTCAGTAGGTCTGGGGTAGGCCAAGGTTATTTGCATTTCTAACAGGCTTCCTTGAGAAGCAGTAGTAAGAAATATATATAGGCCAGATGATTCTGTATTCTGCAATAATATTTCATGTATATTCCACTAATTTTAACATTTTTCCTTTGAATTAATTTCCTTGTGGCTATGATGAGCAGACATGTTTTGCATTGCATTATGGCTCTTTTTTCCTTTCAAATAACCTAATTTGTTTTTGCCAGGATTTTTGTGGATAATTTTAAAAGAAATGTTAATCCAATATATTACTAGAGTTGCACTGAACTTCTTTTGATTTAAACCATAATTTTGCAATCTAAGGAGCCAGTCATTGTTAAGTTGTGTTATTATTCTGTATACCTCTAAAAAAGATATGTGCTGTTTAATAAACTATACCAATATGGTAAGAAATAACTAATTTTAAAATACCACATATATTTATTTCAGAGATGTTAAAATGAGAAAAAATATTCATCTCAGAATTGGTTAAAGTTGGGTATATCTTTGTCCACTCCTTTATTTCAGCTCTAACATCATTTTATTTACCTCCTGAAAATAACAGAAATTAGAGCTGTATTCTTTTAGCCTATCTATATGATTCTATTTTTCCTTTCTCAGTGTAGTTCAATATTTTGAATTGATTTTGTAAGTTGGAAAATCATCTTTCCTACACCTCCAGTTTCTATCAGGTACCATTTTCCATAAACACTTTTAGTTTCATGCCTCATCATTTAATCTCTCTATAGAGGTTGAATGAATTATCAGATTGTAAATTTGAGAGGGGATCTGGAAATGAAAAGTTCAGTGTCTACCCTTCCTCCCACGTTTTGTAACCCAGCTGCCATTTAATGCACACTATCTACAGTGCTTGCCTCTTCATGGTCTCCATTTCATAGACACACCCACATCATTTTGGCAGGTCTGAGGTTATACAGCTCTGCCTGTGGTTGAATGGGAAAATGTAATCTTAAAATTCATTGTTAATAAATATATTATTGTTGTAAATATAAGACCATCTTTAAATCTACTTTTTCATGTATGTGTGATTTTCCTGTATCCTATTTTTCCAACCCATAAATTCAAAACAACCAAACTAAATTTTGAGTTGGGTATTCCATTACTTACATGTATATAGCTTTATTTCATCAATACATATCTACATGGTATCTATGTATATTGATGTTTTCACCTTATAAAATATAACCATGATCTAGGCAATCTTTTAAACCTTTTTGTTCCCTTGAATATTACATTGCTAAGATGCAGCCATGCTTTTGAACATTACTGTAGTTTATTTATTTTATTTTGTGAAATATTCCATACTGTGGTGTACCATAGTTTATTTCATCCTCTCTCCTATTAAAGACCGTTGGTCCTTCTTCCCAACCAGGTTTTTTTTCTGGAAACAGTAAAAATATAGACTTTTTCTTGCATATTTCCTGGTATACACTGAAAGAATTTCTCTTGGGTGTACATCTTGGAATGGAATTGCTGGGTTTTGAGATATTTGAAATGCAGCTTCATAATATAAAATTTTCAGGCTCTAACAATTTACATTCCCATTGGTGGTACATAAATATCTCTAAAGATCCACATCTTGTCCAAAACTTGGTGCTGGCAGATATTTTAACTATTGTCCATTCATTGGGTGAAAAACTATCTACTGGAGTTAAAAATCACAAGCATAGCTAAAGTGGAGATGCTATTATGAAACCAGCATTTGCTATGACTAAGAATTCATAGACACAGTAAACCATCATTTGTTCCACTTAAAACGGGATTTGCTGTTGCAGAGAAATCACATTCACAGCTCTATCTGCACTTCTTTTAGGTTAAAAAATCACAGCTAAGGCTAACCAGGACATGCTCTGCTTAAACCCAGGACTTGTTAAGATGAAGTAATTGCAGGCACAGCTAAAGCAAGTACCATGATTAAGTGATAATGCAGGGGTTTTTAGCAAAGGGTCTGTGAGCTTGAATTGAAATAAAAAAACAATCTTGTGAGAATGTATTGGTGTGGGGGTGGTGTATTTATTAAATAATACACAGTATAGTATGGCCTTAGTAAGGGGTCCATGGTTTTCACCTGACTGGCAAAGGGGTCTGTGGAACAAAAAAGGTTAAGAATCCATATGGTGCTAAACCACCTGATCCAAAGAATAAGAAATTAACAGGACTGATGACCTGTGCAAACTACCACCCCCACATCTCTAATATAATAGTTTGTAATCTGCAGTGTCCTCACAATCCTGCAATTTTACCACAAAGGAAAAGCAAAATTTATAAACAGCACAGTTCTATGACTGCAATTAACATTCATGAATATAAAACACCTTGAAATACTATCCAAAAAAACAAATACACTTTAAAAGAAGTATAAAATGTACTGAAAATAACACCATATAAATATTTAGGGATACAATGTAAATTAAATAAATCAAACTTTTATACACATATATGTAACTGAAATTTTAAAAAACATTTCATGTAAGGGGTATGAAAAGCAATAATATGAAAAATAAGTTGAACAAGATTAACAAATACATTTCTAAAAACCAAAAAAAATATAAATTGAAAAATAATTTGGACAAAAATTCTTAGAATAATTGCATTTATTAAAACTGAAAAGGATAACAATATTAAAATGGGCTGTGATGGACACAATCCACATATCATAAAGCTAAGTGGTAGCAAATTCAAGCTTATCAGTATAAATAAATAATTAAATTTAATAAAATATTTGAAAACAATAAAATAAAATTCTGAAATGCAAATAGAACCAAAACAAAACACATAGACCACATCAATCTTAGCATAATACACCAAAAAAAAGTCCAAAAGTAAACAAACCATACTGATAACTAATCCTACAAAGGAAAATATGTGACTACTTCTAATCTACACAGTCATTGATTATTGATACATATTATTAAATTAAAGGTAAACTATAAGGTAAATAATGGAATAATCAACTCAGAATTTAGGTTGGTTACCTGGAATTGGAATATTGGAAAGATGGGATACTGGAAAATCACACACACACTAAAAACTTGATTGCAGAATTGACCTTATATTTATACGAGGTATGGATTTGTTAAAAATGAATGGCAAATTTACTTTTACCAGTCTACCCATGGGCAGAGTTACACCATATCAAACCTCCCCAAATGAGACTGGTACATCTAGGAAATGTAGAGCATGGAAAATGAAACACATGTACACAACTTAAATGTACTTAAGTTGGCTTTAGAAAAGAGGTTAAAATGGGAGGTGATGAACTATTCATGTTTAGATCTCCCAAACTCTACAATCAGATAAGTCATTCAATCTCTGTGAAAGATAAAGAATCTAAAAATATTTAAAAATTGCTCCTTTATAGAATCTGAAAGAATGGGAAAGATGATTTACTTGCTTACACAATCATTTTAATGTATTGAATTACTCTGTGATGAGACAAATGCAATCATGTTGATAGTTTAAAAAGTACAGTTGTAAGCTCTAAGCTCTATGCTATTTGCACTTGGTAAATTAAATAAAATGACACTAGAGTTAAAATAAAAGAGTGGGATTGTGGAAAGATGGTGATGGACTAACAGGCAGAGCTGAATGCTCTCACAAAAAGAAGGGAGAAAGAGCCAAAAACTGTCCAAGGGACATGCTTTGGGAGTCAGCAGACCAGGACAGTGCAACCCAACTCTCAGGAGGGTGAGGGATGGAGAGATAAAGAAGCTGAAATGACAAATGTGAGTTACCAAGCCCTCTGGTGGCCAGGAGGGGCTCTGCTCCCCAACCACAAGATATTAAGCTAGGGTAAAGTCTCTGGCTCACTCAGCCAACTGAGAGGGGAAAAGACACCTTCCTTCCTGTCAGCTGTTTCAAGGGAAAAGGGAGGGGAGGTTGGGGTGCTTTTCTTTGTTGAATACAGCCAGTAAAGCCCACTTTGAAACCCAGCTGTGGAGATTCAACACAGGAACACTGAGACTGAAAGCTGAGACTGAAACACCTCTGTGGAAAGGTGAAATAATTAGTTCTATCTGCTGAGTGGCCTGGAAATTGCATGGACAAAAACTGTGCTCTCTGCATCCAACCCCTGGGAGAAAATTTGTACCCCACTAGTGAGTCCCTAACCCAATTTTTTTAAATTTTAAATTTTATTTACTTTTTCACAAAGGAAAAGATAAAATTAACATCTGAACTCTAGACAAATTTCATAAATGGGTGCATAAAATTGTGACATGAACTAAGAATTTACAATAATTCACACACACATGCTTAACACACCATGGCTTGGACAATCAGAATGCTGTCTTTGTGTGTGTGTGTGTGCAGAGATTTTTAAAAAAGATACTTAGATTACATAAATGTTACACAAAATATATAGGGATTCCCATATGCCCCTCTCCCCCCACCTACCACACCTTCCCACATAAGCATCCTCCATTAGTGTGGTACATTCATTGCAACTGATAAATGCATCCTGGGGCTTTGCCATTAAGCATGGATAATAGTTCATACTGTAGTCTACACACTCTCCCACACAGTTCTGCATGCTATGTGATGATACAAAATGGCCTATATCTGTCATTGCAACATCACTCAGGATGATTCTCAAGTCCCAAAAAAGCCCCTGTATTACAACTTTTTTTCCCTCTCCCTGTCCCCAGAGCCTCCATTGGCCACTCCCTCCACATCAATTTTGCAATTTCTTCCATTACTAGAAGAACAATATTTCTATAGTAGAATACCAGTAAGTCCAGGCTAGTCCATAGCTCTTCCCCCAATCCTGAGGATTCTGGATGGTGACATCCACTTCACCTCCAGTTGAGAAGGGCTTGTATCCCATGGGGAAGATGGATGGGAGTTTCCTGCCTGCAGCTGCAGACTCTCTCCATTCCCAGGGACAGCCATTGTCCATCATCTCCCCACCTGGCCCAATTATGAATACTTAAGCTGGACAATTTTAAAGACTGAGAATAAGTTGAACAAACTCTCAAAGAAGAGCTGTGATAAAAAACAAAAGGCAAAAGAGAGAAATTAATTATCAGGGTAAAATCACTGACATATTCACAGGTGTAGATATTAGCAAAAAATTACAAGCCATACTAGGAAACAGGAACAGATGGCCCAGCCAAAAGAACAAACCAAATATCCTGAAGAGATACAGGATTAATATCATTAACCAGTGATTGTCAAACAACTCTCCTAAATCAGCTCAAAGAATTTAAAGAAAATATGACTAAAGAAATGAAGAATATTAAGAAAACACTGTGAGAATATAAAGAACAATTTGAAATCTTGTAAAGAAAATTAACAGAGCTTCTGGGGATGAAAGATAGATTAGTGAGATAAAAAATACATTAGAGGTACATAAGAGCAGATTTGAAATGATTGAAGACTGAATTAGTGATTTTGAAGAAAGAACATCTAAACTGGAAAAGAGAGGAGAACAGAAAGAGAAGAGATGGAAAAAATAGAAGAGTCTCAGGGAAATGAATGACAATGTGAAACACACAAATATTTACATTATTGGTGTGCCAGAAGGAGAAGAGAATGGAAAAGGGGCAGAAAGAATATTTGAGGAAATAATGATCAAAAACTTCCCAACCCTTATGAAGGACAAAAATATCAATATCCAAGAAGGACAACGCACCTCAAACAGAATAAATCCAAATAAACCTATTCTGAGACATCTGCTATTCAGAATGACAAATATCAGAAATAAAGAGAGGATTCTGAAAGCAGCAAGAAAGAAGTAAAGCATCACATACAAGGGAAACTGGCATACATATGTTTTCTTCTATTGCTACTCAAATAGTCTGTAACATTAGTGTAACCTGGTTGTCTTTTAGAAATTCAAATATCTCTACCCTCCCCAAACTTATTGACTCAGAATACCTGTTGAGTACCTGAATCTACATTGTAATAAACCTTTTAAGTGAAATAAAATTTAAGGAAATTTAAATTTAAGTTTCAGTGTTCCAACTTCATTCTTTGTTGACAGTGAGGAAAATAATGCAAAGGCAAAACCATTTGGGATTACAATTGAGGAAGATAATAAGAACAGAATGGGATAAGAAATGAAGAAGAAAGAAATATGAAAGGGGCAGAAATGACAAATTAAACATAGGGATTGGATACCTAATGTCTCTGAAATTTTAATTGTTTGTAGTTAATGTGAAGAATCTACTGTTTGTTTTGTGTGGAGAGTTTATTACATTGTGTATTACATTTTTTTAAAGGCAAAGGAAGTATGAGAGTGAAAGAAAGAGAGAAATTAATTAAAGTGCACTACTGTTATGGTCCAATTTTTTAAAAAGAAAGAAAACAACAACTTATAAGAAAGTACCAGTTAACTTTTTTCTATTTTGTTTTTTTGTTTTTTTGTTTTTTCTCCCTAACCTTAACCCTAACCCTCACCAGTTAACTTTTAATAACTTTTTTTCCCTAAAAACATGCACAGGTTATTAGAAATTAGTCTAAGTAAAATAAAATGGCCACCTACATTGAGCATTGCTGGGAGTGGGCCCTTTCTGAGAAATGACAGGGACTTTACAGAACACAAAAACAATGTACTGAATGGGCTTTCTGAGAAAGTAGACAACATCCTCTAAAGTTTCAGTTAGGCAACTCTTGTGATAAATTGGTTTCTCTCCAGTAGCTATAGCTTATCTGCATAGACAAGCATACCATATTAATTAATGTATATCAGGTTCCTGCATTGCAAGACCTGTTTGTAAGGCCCTCCTATGTAATAAGAAACTTTAATGATTCCCTAAATGTCTTTATAAGCAATGTGATCAAGATGGCTTTTGAAACTCTCACTCTTATTTGCCCCCTGTGGCAGGTCAGTGTAGGAAACAAGGGAAGGCTGCTGGTCAGAACATAGCCATGAGACTCACCCAGAAACCCCCAGATAATTGACAGCTACTTGAGAACAAAGCTGTAACCTTTACAACCTAAAAGCCCACCAAGACCTTGGTACTGAGGTCCCATTTGAAACTTCACAGGCTCAAAAGAAGCCCTGGATAACTTCAAACAGAAAGGCCTCCTCATTGGACCCCTGAAAGCTAAAAGTGTAGGAAGGCAACCAATCAAGACAGCAAATAGCTGAGCTTGCTCCTTAATATGGGGAAAGGGGAGGAGGAAAAGCCTTAAAAGGGCCTACCCCAGGGCTCCATTTTGTGATTCTCATCATGCAGCAGGCCTATATCCCTGTCTCATACATGTACTATCTCTTTTCTTGCTTCTTACTAAACTCTTTATTCCCTTGCCTACACTATGGCATGTCCATAAATTCCTTTATGTTACCCAGCTAACCTGGCAGAGCACTCCTGCCACACCTCTGAGAGGTCCCTGCTCCAGCAATTTCTCCTTCAAAAAACCTGCATCTTTGATTATATTGGTGACATTTACCTTTTGATAAAGGGAATAGAGGGTATTTGGCAATGGAGAATTTGGCAGAAAGCATTGTTGTAATTCAGGGTGAGGGCATTAAATTTCAACAAACCTTGGTTTTTAATCCCTTGCCCCTTACTTCTTACTTCATATGTAACTTTGGAAGATAGCTTAGGTAATTCTATTTGCCACATTTTTCAGTTGAGAACTAAACAAGGAAATTCCTTACATTGCCTTTCCTTCATTTTTTCCCTGACCATTAGTGCTTCAGTATAAAAGTGTTATAAAATGATTATAGAGGCTTTCCTTGCTTCCTCTCTGATTTATTTTTTACTTTATATTTTCCTTGCAATTTCTTGTTCACAGGATTGTAGTTCAGCTGTCTTCTGATTTCTTACTTGTAGACCACCCACACTTTCACTGTGCCTGTAATTCTTCCACTGCTTTCCACAACCCAATTCCACTGGAACCTCAATCTGCTCAGCCTTAATGGCCTACATGGGAGATGAAAGCTCATTCCCCTGGGGTTACTGGAATCCTAGCCAAGTTGTTCATGATCCCTGCCCTCAATGGTGGAAAGGTAACCCTGACCCTTTAAAGGCTAAACTACTGCATGGCCTTGTCATTAGAGAAAACTAATGAAGAGGGGGAAAGAAAGAAAAGCAGATTTTGAGTCTTCTGCACAGGAGTAAGTCTGATCAGATGGGAAGCCCACTCCACATGCAAACTGACAAAAACACAATTCCTCTTTCACTATCTACTTCTATTCTCTGATAGGGATAATTGACATTTAGTCACTCTAAGAAAAAGTGGTATGTAAACACAGTTTATGACCCACATTCCAATCCCAAAGCAACTCCACATTGAAATTAAGACCCTTCATTGCATGAAATAAAAAATGTCCTGATAGACCAAATTAATGTCATCTAATTTCTAGTTTTTTTGTATCTAATATATAAGTGACAAAATGAAAGTCCAAAGTGTGGTGCTACTGCAAGCTTTTTCTATGTCTCTTTGCCCTGCTGGAGCTGAAACTATGGGACTGTGTACATCTTACTCCTAGGAAACCTGCCAGAAGTACTGAGTCTCAAATGCTGCAGGCCTTGAGATGGGCAGAGGCTGGCAGTGCTTAACCTCACTGGGCCAAGTGACAGTACCCATGAGCTTTCAATTTTTCTGGATCTTGAAGTATAATTCAGGCAGTTTATGCACTGGTTAGGCTGTAGGAGAGAAGAAATCTGTAGATACCTGGATTTGTCTGACCAAGAGCTGATGCACTTGAAACCTATGGTTGTCAGCTCAGAGGGAACAGAGGACTAGAGTTCTTCCTCTTGTCCCTATTAACTGGGGTTCTGCCCACCCATTGGTTAATGTAACCTTCAGACCATTCAGGAACATTTGGTGGTGTCTGCCCCTGCCAGGCCTTCTCACCTGGGGACCTACCCTCAGTTTTAAGGCACAATGAAACTGACCCAGCTGTTCCTTCTCACTCCAGTAAATTCCTCATGTTGTCAAAAGCCCCTTGAGTTCTGCCTCCAGCTCTGATCTGGATTCCTGCTCCCCTTCCAGCTCCAGGGCCACCTATACACCCCTCCCAATCCTGACTCCACAACCCTAAATCAGTTTCCACAGGTGAATAAAATTTCATTATTCTCATAAGGAAAATGCTTTAATCATTTTTCACTAGAGGGAAACCATGACACACATAGTAGATTTCAAAAAAGTTCTTTAGCATATTAGTGATTGCATGAAGTAGTTTACTAATTTGAAAACATTTAAGTCATTCAGGAGAAGAACAAAATAAGACATATTCTCCATGGCACAGACCTCAAGGTGCCTAGGTGTGCAGGGCACAGTCCAAGAGGAATAGTCCATAGGGGCACTACCAAGGCCCTCAAAGCAGTGTCTCAGGCACCTCTCCAGGTGTTGGTCGAAGGGTCCGATGCTGTGTGTGTTCCTTTCCTTTATGGGTTTCCCCTGATTTAAGCCTTGGTTTTCAGCAGCTTTCAGAGATGGCCTGGGCTCCAGGGGCTGCTTTGGATTTGCATTCTCCCAACTCTGCCAATGTTGACCTCTCCTGGTTGATTCAGGCCCTGGTGGCCCATATTATCTGCAGTGTCCACTTCTTTCTGAAATGACTGTATCTCCTTTGTGGTGACAGGCATCATCTCCTGGATAGGAGGGTATTGACAGTGTTTTGGGCCCCTCTGGAATTCAGGAATGTGCCCATGCATAGGGAAAGCCCATGGCTGCTGCTGGTGTGCATGGTAGATCACATTGGAGAAAAACACAGGGACTTAGTTGTGGTGATGGCAGAGTGCTTTGAAGTTATCCATTGCCCAAGCCCAGTCCAGCTCTCAGCTCTGACCTGGTGGCATATGGGGATCTGGACTTGCCCAACCCCAAGGCACATCTTCCAAGGTGGAAGGTGAGAGACCCATAGCTTTAGCCTCCCAAACAGGCCAAGCAATGTAGCTGGTCTAGGAAAGGGGCAAATGATTCAGTCAGGTACTAACACTGGGATTTTATATTGTCCTGGCTAATCTATGTAGAGGGAAGCCAAAGTCTGAAGCATACATGGGGACTGACACTCATTTCCCTTGCAAATTGCTTAAGAGCTTGATAGGATTAAAGTGTAAATTGTATCATTCTGGATGGTTCTACTGAAAGTCAGGATTGTGATGATTGAATCAGGCACAGGTCTGGGGAAAAGAAGGAAGTCCATGGTCGGATGGGATTGGGGTCCAGTTAGTAGGAGTTTCCTGGCACTATAGACAGTCTCTTCATGTGTCAGGCACTGGGCATTAACTCTTTTGTGTCTAATTCTCAAAAAAGCCTTCAACTGGACCTAACATCTGAAATATCAGACTGAGAAATATATCTAACAAGATTGTTTTTTCCACACAATTCAACCAGGAATTCAGAATGTTGCCTAAAGACCTACAAATGAAAAATAAACAAAAATGTAGGATTGAGAAGTGATCTGGGACTCTTGAATGCAGAATTTTGTAATGAGTAGTATGCAAGGATTTTAAAGTTCCTTTCAATAGACTAGTACTTGCAAATATTTGTGAAATAAAAGCTGTGACTGAAAATTCTTATATGTTGGTCACTTCCAATTTTTATATATCTTTAATTGTAATTATTAGGACTAGTTTTCAATGGAAAATAACTTTGGATATTAACTGAGAAATGCACAACTGAAGATGATGGATCATAATTGTTTTATAGTGTTAACCTGTATGTAAATAGCAATGAAGAATGGAACATAAATAAATAGCTAATTAGGGAGTAATTTCTGGTAGTGCATATATATTTTTCCATTTAAAATGTCATGATCCATCTCATAACTTAGAATTAAAATTAGTTTAAATCTTAAAAGAAAAATAAGGCTGTCTGTCCTGGTGTGCTGGGGGACCAAAGGGTGAAAAATCCCCACAACTCTGAGTAAGGCAATGGATCATTCCCTACATTAAAAGTGCGCTGCAGCCTTCTGTCTCCAGGACGGTGGTGAAGAAGGCGGTGGAGGGTGCACCTGCTGTTGGGCGTGGTGGCGCTGGGTGCCCTTCACCCGTCGCCCCTAGGCCGCTGCAGGACAAAGCTCCTGGAAGGACTCGAGTCTCGGTGCTCCACTTCACTACACGCCGCGGGCCGGCCCCCTAGGATCGCAGCTCCACATCTTCCACAGTTTCTCCGCAGAACACACGCCCACTGATTGCTGACCCGCCGCCAGTGCAAAAGCACGAGATTCGTGCTGCCCGTTGCCTGGCCTCTAACCCAGATGCCGCTGGTGCCCGGCCCTGGACTGCGAGTGCAGTGTTATTGCCTGTACCTGTGCCTGTGCCAGCTGCCCAAGGCTGACCTGCCGGGGGGAAGGCTGCCAGGCTGAACTCTGCTACCACCACAAGCAGACATGGTATCCTAAATGGACCTGCGGTATGACCCGTCAGCAGAGGGTGCAGAGTTTGAGATGGAGAGCACTCTTCAGCTCTGTTAAGGGAAAGAATCTGGGCCAGGTGACATCAGGCTGTGCACAGAATGCAACACGGACATCATCAAGACAATTGTGGAAGCTATATCACACAGGACCTGTGCAGGATGTGGCTGTGAATTTTTCTGCTTTGTCTGAAAGAGATCTCAGACTTATATTATCTCAACACCTCCAGCTGCACATTCTAGGGCAAGAAACTGTATTGCAAGAAGAAGACAATTCTGGGCACATTGATTGGTGCTCTGGTGAGGATTTCCCTCATGGCTGGCATTGCCATTCCTGACATGGTCACTGGCATTCATGGTTGTGTTGGCAGGAAATCCTCCGCATATGGGAGGGAAGAAAAACTTCCATGCACAAGAGGATTTTGGCTATGGCAGGAGGAGTTACTTTGTGAGATATGGCATCCCCATTTATTGGTGCTTATGCCCATATATTGCTGTTAGTGTTGATCTTGCCACCCCCATTATGGTGGTATATGTCTATGGGATCATGCCCATTTCTCTCTGTCATGGAGAAGGCTGTGGAGTTAGCACAAACAAGGGAAAATGGGTGAAAATTGATTTTGATGAAGATGGTGGTCCAATCACAGTGACAGGTGCCTGGTGCATGTCCAAGAATCCCAGCACGGGGGAAAGAGCCTGAAGGCCTGATTAGTGCATTGATCCCCAGTGAAAGCCTTACATGTGAACTCAGTGTCGTGCAGGCCCTTACAGGGAAATAGCCAGCTTTGTAGTCCTCTCAGTGGACATGCTGAGAGGGGCATTCTGCCCATGAACAAGGGGAAATAGAGCAGGTTAGAATTCCAAGCCAAAGTCCAAAAGGAAGTTTTCCTAAAGACACAGCCACTCTTTGAAATTAGTGACAATGCAAGAGCATATGTGATGGACAACTCCAAAATCAGTTCCTGCAACCCAGAGGACAGAGGATGCAACAATAGGGAAATCCAAGTGGACTTCAAAGCCAAAACAAAGCACTATCAGCTAGGGAGTGGAAGCAAGAGGGAGGATTCCCATTATGATCCTGCTCAGATAGCAGAGATAAAGAAGGTAGTGGTGGTGCTGGCAGCAGTGAGAAGGATCCCTCTTGCAAACACCAAAACTCTGGGTAGAAAGACTACCTGGCCAGAAAACCTTGGGACAGCAGCCAGACCCATTCTCAGAGCATCTGTAGTGAATTGCAGAGCTCTGATATACAGGTTATATGCCAGACATCTCCTCAGATGAGTATGGATCCCCTGCTCCCATCCTGCAGCCTGCCCCTCTACCCCCAGAGCCCAGGATGCACCCAGCCCAAGTGCCCATATGAACCTCTCTGCCCCAGCTGAGAGGGAGGCTGTCTTGAAGCCAGAAGGTGAGGAAGCAAGAGTATGAAGTGGAATGAATGTTCTTGTTCTGTATCATTTGGAATCTTTTTTTTTTTCTGGGGGTGAGGGGTGTGTGCTACATATTTTATTTTTAAAAGTCTCTGGTCACAGTTTTTCCTCAGGGAAATTTTGAGAAATTTGCAATTTCTTAACAGACAAAATATGGAATTTTTGCCCTTAGTCCAACACCCTGTTACCCACATTTTAATTTTAATTAATTGGTTAACCTCAATCCATGATGTGATCCGTGAGGTGTGTGAGAGTTTACAAATGTATGTGTGTATGCTAACATATTATTGAAGGATACATTGTAATAAAGATTTCTGTCATAAATCAACTCATCTCATTTTCTTTGGCTTTGATAGTCCTACAGAGCTGAGAGAGTACTGTCCCTTTTGTCCTTTAGGGAGTGGGGACAGAACCACAGAACCCCAACAGTTCTGTCCCTGTAGGCCAAGAACACCTACTGTTGCCCAGAGAGGCAGAGGAAACACCAGTCCCCTCCTCTCCTATTTGGGGTTGGTGGTGGATCCACAGGTGCCAAACAGTTCAGTCCCTGTGACCAAGAGTGCTCACTCTTACCCAGAGAGGCTGTGGAGACACCAGACCCCTTCTATCCTATTAGGGAATTGGGATGGATTCACAGGCATTCAACAGTCTTGTCACTACAGGCTGAAAGCACCTGCCATTGTGCAGAGGCTGAGGAACAATCACCTTCCTCCTATCCTATTGTGTGGTGGGGGTGGTTCCACAGTCATCCAACAGTTCAGTCTGTGAAGGTCAAAAGTGCCTGCTGTTGCCCAGAAAGGCTGAGGAAACTCAGCTCCCCTCCTATTGCAATTCAGGGTAGAGATAGAGCTACATGTGTCTGACTATTCAGTCTGTGTGGGCCAAAACACCTGCAGTTATCTAGAGAAGCTGGAGAAACACAGTCCCTCTCTTGTCCTATTGGGGGTGGGAGCCACAGGTGCCCAAAAGTCAAATCTGTTCAGGCAAAAAAATTCTGGCAGTTGCCTTGATAGGCTGAGGAAACACCAGCACTCTCTTATCCTATGGGAAGGCAGAGGTGGAGATGGAATTGAAGGTGCTCAACAAACCAGTTCATGTGGACTGAAAGTACCTGTACTTGCTGAGAGAGGCCAAGGAAACATGGCTCCTCTCCTATCCTTTTGGGTGTGGGGATGGAGCCCCAGGTGTCTGACTATTCAGTCTGTGTTGGCTGAAAGTGTCTGCAGTTACCCAGAGAGACTGGAAAAGTTTCCCCCAGCTTCCTCCTTGCCAGAGTTGGGACTGGAGCCAAGACTAGGGATGCAATCCTATCTTGGTGGAAAGAAAACAGTTCCTGACTTCACTGTGATTTTTCAGACAGCCCTGTTTCCCCTCATGCCAAGGACAGAGTTGAAATGGTGGCTTCCAGCCTCATTCTGACTTGGACAGGTTCAACTTCAGGTGTTCTTAGGATTATACTTTAGGTGGATTATACTTAGGATTATACTTTATACTTAATAGCTGAAGTCTGTTGCTAACTGTCACTTCCTCACCTGTTTATGGGAAATGGAGCTTATGACTCCTGCCATAGAAGAACTCCTGTGGCAGCTTGTGCCATGGGCACCAGCCTCTGTGGCATGGAGTGCTCTACTTATGAATCTTTTCTGCAAATGGGCACTCCTCTCCTTCCATATTTCAAGGATGTTGCAGAATACTCTTCTGGTATTCTGGGGCCCCCAAACAGGTATTTTAGATAGCTCTGGGTGATTACTAACTGCCCTGTAAGATGAATTGACTCTTGAAGCTTCTTACTCTGCCACCATCTTGCCCGTTCCCACCCTGTTATTGGTTTTTAGTTGGGTAAGATAATTAGTAAGATTTCAGTCTTTTAAAATTTATTGTGACTTGCTTTGTGATATAGCATATGGTCTATCCTGGAGAATGATCCTTTTGCACTTGGGAAGAATGTATATTCTATTGTTTTTGAAAAAATTTTGCATTACATATTTCTTTATATATACATATATGTTATATACATCTATATATGTCTGTTACATCTTGTTGTTACATAGTATTGTTTGGACCCTCTATTTCCTTATTGGTCTTTGCTCTGGATGTTCTAGCCATTATTGAAAGTGGTATATTGAAGTCTCCTACTATTAATTTAGAATCATCTATTACTCCCATCAAATCTTTGAATGCTTGCTTAAATGTTTTGACATTTTAGAGTTTTTTGCATATATTTTTATAATTGACCTTCCTTCTTCTTTCTAAAGGTATTTGAATTTGTCTACTATGTCTAATGATAATTTAGTGACACTGCTGTTTTCATTACAGTATTCATGGAGGTTTTTAAATATTTTTAAAATTTATTTTTCATGGTGTATTTTTTTGCATCCTTTTATTTTCAACCTTCTTGTGTCTTTGAACGAAAGTTGAGCTTCTTGTAAACCTTAAATAGTTGGGTCATGCTCTTTAATCTATTCTGCCTTTTGACTGGGAATTTAAACCATTTACTTTAAAAATAACTACAGATAATAACAGATTTCTCTCATTTTGTGATACGGTTTTTGTAAATCTCATATCTTTGTGTCTTAGTTTTTTCACTACCGCTTCCTTTTGTACTCAGTTTATCTTTTCTAGTGAACCATTTAGAATCCATTCTCATTTTCATTTTGCATATTTTTCTTATATTTTTTTTTGTGGTTATCATGGAGTTTAATTTAACATTCCAAATCTATGAATCTCTTTAGATTTGATACCAAATTAATTTTATTATCACTCAATATGCCTCCATCCCTGCTCTTTATGAAGTTCTTTTCACAAATTTCATCTTTATACCTTTGGGGTCCAAAACCATACAGTTACCATTACTTAAATGTGTTTGCCTTGTGTGTCCTGTATGTGGAGTTACTTACCAAAAATCAGTACATTAGTAAAGGTAACCCTGGTGGTTACCTTTGATGGAGATCTTTATTCCTTTACTGCTTTCATTATCTGTCTTGTGACCTTCCCTTTCAGTCTTAACATTTCCCTTTAGCATTGCTTGTAGGGAGGTCTAGTGATGAGTAACTCCCTCAGGTTTTGTTTACCTGGGAATATCTTAATCTCTCTCTGTGGTTTGAAAGAGAGTTTCTCTGGATATAAAATTCTTGGCTGTTAATTATTTTCTTTCAGCACTTTATAAATATTACTTCCCACTGCCTCCTTGCCTCTATTGTTTATGATAAAAAATTGGCAATAAATCTTACTGGGGTTCATTTTACGTAATGCATTGCTTCTATCTTGCAAATTTCAACATTCTCTTGTTTTCTTTGACATATGACAATTTGATTATAATGTATTTAGGTATGGATCTCTTTGAATTTATCCTTTTTGGAGTTCATAGGATTTTAAAAATGTAACATTCATTAAATTTGGGAAATTTTTGGCTATTTATTTCTTTAAATATCACACTGACCTTTCTTCTCCTTGTGGAATTCCCATAATGTATATTTTGATATACTTGATGGTATCCCAGAGGTTTCTCAGGCTTTGTTAACTTCTCTTCATTCCTTTTTCTTTCTCCTTAGCCTGAATAATTTCAATTGTTTTGTTTACCAATTCATTGATTCTTTCCACTGCCACTTCCAATCTTCTACTGAACCATTCTAGGGAATATTCAATTTAAATTATTGTGGTCTTCAGCTCTATTTGGCTCCTTTTGATAATTTCTGTTTTTATTATACTCTCATTTTGTTTATGCATCATTTTCCTGATATTCTTTAAATTTTTTCTCCATGTTTTGCTTTAGCTGTTTGAGCATGTTTTAAAAGATCATTTAAAATATCTTTAGTATGTCCAAAGTCTGGTTTTCTTCATTGATTGTTTCTAATGTTTTGTTTTCTTTCTTTGGAATGGCCATTTCCCTTTTCTTTGTTTTTTAATGTTTTGTTGTACATTTTATGTTTTGATATTTTTGTGTATTAACTGTGGAATTAATTGTTCCTGAGTCCTTAAGGCACAGATTTCCTTGAATGCTAGGATGTAACAAAAAGCAAAGGAAATAATGCAAAGAACATATTTCACTGTCATTGCAAATTGGCTTTGTGATGGTTGGTGCTCTCCTTCAGAATTTAGGCCTCCTACCCAGAAGTTCAACCTGAGGCAAAAGCACAGGGTCCTCTCCAGTCTTTCTGAGCATACTACTTATCCTGGGCCTGTGTTCCTTTGCTGTAGGAATTTTCCCCTTTCCATGGATCTGAATGTTCCTCTTGATTTTCCTTCCCTCCTCTGTGCTCTAAATTCTGCAACCCTAAGCTTTCTTTATGAGACTTTGTGTGTTCTTCTGTCTGTGCCTCTGCACCCTGCTGATTTCTAGCCTCTGTCCTTTGGGATCTCTCTCTTAACCTGTCAGGGTTTCTCTTTACATTTGTGGCCTTTTTTCACTGTATATCCATCCTGTTAATTAAAGACTCCAGTCATGCCTTAATGAAGTAATCTAATCAAATAGTCCCACCTACAATAGGTTCACACCAACAGGAATGGACCAGGTTTAAGAACATAATTTTCTGGGTTACATACTGTATCAAGCTACCATAGGTTAATACATTCATACCGGTTATACCTTCTTATTCAATTGATTCTTTATCAGTATATCACTCCTCTTTTTCTTTCTATCAGTTTTTTACTTAAAGTCTATTTTACCTGATATTAATATAGCTACTTCAGCTCTCATTTTGTACTATTCGCATGAAATATTTTTTCAAACTTTTCACTTTTAACTTACTTGCCTTTGAATTTAAAGTGAATGTTTTGTAAAGATCATATATTTGGTTTTTGCTTTTTTATCCATGTTGCTAATCTCTGCCTTTTGTGTGAAGAGTTTAAGCCATTTGCAATTAAGGTATTACTAATAAAGCAGGAATTTTTCCTCTCCTTTTCCTGTTTGTTCTTTTAAAGTAGTATCTTTTTTATTCTCAATTCTTCTGCTAATGCCTATTTCATATTTATTTGGTTTGTGTAGTGTACAATGTTGGGTCCCTTCTCATTTCCTTTTTAATGTATTTTTCAGATATTTTATTTGAGGTTACCATGGGGCTTAAATTTATTATTCCAAATCTGTAGCAGTCATGTTTGTTTTTCCAAATTTAATTTCCATGGCATATACTCTATCCCTAAACCTATGTCAACCACCTTTTGTTTTCTTGTTACAAATTGTACATTTATTGTACATCCAACCCCCTAGGTTTATCATTACTTTTAATGCATTTGGACTTTAGAAACTCTAGGAAGTTGTAATCGGAGTAACCCAAAATAGAATATTACTGTTTTATATAATTACTGATATGGCTTCCTTATCAGGGTTCTTTATTTCTTTATGTGTCTTCAATCCACTGGCTAGTGTCCTTTTCTTTCACTCTCAAGAATGCCCTTTAGCTTTCCATGTAGGTCAAAACTAGTCATGACATGCTCCCTCAACTTTGATCTGTAAATATCTTAATTTCTTCAAATTTTTTGAAAGACTCTCTCACAAGATATAAAATTTCTTGGTTGGCAGTTATTTTCTTTCAGCAGTTTAAATATTTCATCCCAATGCCTCCATAACTTTCAAAGTTTTTGATGAGAAATTGGCACTTGCTCTTATTGTTAATCCCTTGTATATATTGGATTGCTTTCACAGCTTTCAGAAATATGTCCTTGTCCTTGGCATGCAATAGATTGAGTACCATGTGTCTAGGCATGGTTCTTTCCAAGTTTATCTTATTTATGGTTTACTGGACTTCTGGAATATGTATTGGAGCATTTTGATATTGTTTATGAATTCCAAAAATAGATATTGGATAATGTTTGTGACCTGATCTTGTCCTCTGGGCATATTACATAGTATTGGATTCAGAGGTTTCACTTTTACTTGACTAAATTATGATTAAGACTTTGATTGGGCCATGTCAGTAGGACATTGAGACCCAGCCACCTTAGTGGGTGAGGACTCACAGAGAAAACAAAATGGAAGAGGTAGAGTTTTGAATTTTGATATTGGAGCCCTGGGAAGCAAACACACAGAGAAACAGATACATGAGGAGGGAGAGGAGGCTCAATTACAAATGGCAGAAGTCCCAGGAAAAGAAACAGGCCATTAGACTGATGATTTGCAGCTGGCCTTGTGGAGAGACCAGGGCAGCAGCTGAACCCAGAGAGAAATGTGTCCTGGGAGAGAGATGAGACTTATCCCAGTCTATAGCTGATATTGGAAGAAGCTGGGACCACAGAGCCTTAAGAGGTAGAGGAAGTCTGAACCCTTGCAGATTTTGGCAGCCATTTTGCTCCAACACATGGCAACAGACTTTGGTGAGGGAAGTAATTTACCCTTTATGTCCTTGTAATTGTAAGCTTCTATCCCCAATAAATACCCTATATAAAACCCAAAAGTTTTCTGGCACTTTGCATCCGTACCTCTTTGGCTGACTAATACAGTGTTTGGTACCAGAGAGTAGGGTCATGCTTTTGCAATTACCAAAATGCTGGAATGGTTTTATAAATCAGTAAGGGGTATTTTTGGAAGGAATTGTGATTTGCTTAGTAGAAAAGACCTATATTGCTTAGAAGAGACTGTTGGGAATATGTATGCTAAAGAGAGTTTTTAGGATGACTTAGAAGTAAATGATGAAATTATGACTGGTAACTGGAGGAAAAGCAATCTGTGTTTTAAAGTCATGAGAATTTAGCAAGATTAACTCCTGATGTTTTATGGAAGAAAAAATTTGAAAATTGTGAGCCTGGGCATTTAGCTGATGAACTTTCAAAGTAAACTCAGAGAATGCAGCTTGGCTTCTCCTTGCAGCTTATAGCAAAATGCTAGATGAGTGAGATAAGCTGAGGAATGGATTGTTGGGCACAAAGAAATTGGAAACTGATTCTGGAAATTCCAGGCCTCTGGAAATCAAGTCCTCAGAAGATAGTCCCCTATTTGAGGACTTAATTAAATTTGGAAATTGTAAATCAGAATTGGGGATGCAGTTATCTCAGAAAGACTTGTAGAAATTCTTATTGTCTGATGGATTGGGCCCCTATTTCTTGTATGTCAGACCAACAAGCTTTTTGAGAGATCTATATCAACAAAACCACCATCAGCTTGGACTTAAAGGGACATGGGAAGGAGAGATTGAGGGGGAAATGACTTCAAGAGGAAAACCATGGAAGCTGAGATCTAGAAGTAAGACATCTCTTTGGTCCAAGAGAGGAAACACACCCTTGTGTATTGTCCTGGCCCTCTCAGACCTATGTGTCATTGAGCTCAACCTCCCTAACCCCCAGGGAATGTTTACCACCCTCTCTGCAACCTGGGGCAGCAAAACTCTCCCTGAACATTAGGTGGGAATATCTGCCCTCTTCAATTGCCAGGGCAAACTCACTCTCAATACACATATATTGGCACCTTGGCAATGTATCATATGTCTCCTAAGTTCTGTTCAATTTGTCATTCTTTTTGCTTTCTGCTCTTCAGCCTGAATCATTTTAATTCCAATTTCTTTTCTCATGACTTTAAAACACAGATTGCTTTTCCTCTAGTTACCAGTAATAATTTCAAGTTCATTGATTCTTCTCTCAGCTCTAATCTGTTGATGAAATCATCCAGGGACTTTTTAATTTCAGTTATTGTTGTTTTCAACTCCAGTATTTGCTTTTGTTTCCTTAATAACATTTCTTTCTCTTTATTAAGATTCTCATGTGATTCAATCATCGTCTGTCTTTGGGGATGATCCATTTTCATTATAAGGAATATGTGTTCTGTTATTGAATGAATTGTGACATTCAGGTCTGTTAGCATTAGTTGTTTCATAGTATTGTTCAGTTCCTCTATTTCCTTATAGGTCTTTTTTCCCCATTATTAAAAACATCAGCATCAGTTTATTTCTCAATAGATTTTAGGTTTCAGGTGACTTTTCTCTTCATACATTTGCTCAGCTTCTCTTGCACCAATTTTCTTGCTTGTTCCAGCAAGTGAATAGTTATAATCTGTTGTGATACAAAGTATTGTCCCTTAAATCCCTTCCTGGCTCTTAAATACACACTGTGGAATGGAAAAAGCCATGACCAGCAAGTAGTTTATGTTTCTCAACATTTCTGGGGGCAAAGGAGTAAGTGGTATAGCCTCTTCTCCATGTCAGTCACTCTACAAAGTCCCAAACAATCACAGACTGGAGTCTGGGCAAGCAAGATGGGCCCCTGTGCATATCCTCTGGTATCATCTGAATCTTGCAAAACAAAGCTGGTGTTCACAGCATACATGATATGAGTGGAGTGACATCTGCATGGCTGATCTGGAGCATGACTGTATTGAAAGGGGCCTGGTAGGGTGTCAGATCATGTAAAGGATAAACTGATTTTGGATTTGTGGACTGCAGCTGGACAAGGTAACTAAACACTGCCAATTCACAAAGAACTTTGTTATGTAATTCTCTGTTTCTTGGAGTTTTTCTAAATGCAACCTCCAATTCAATGGACCTCAGATTGTGTCCAGTGAACACGATTGGACTCTCTTTATGTTGTTCAGCAAATTCAAAGATTTCTGCTTATGGAAGCTTGAAACCTCCATTTATGAGTTTGCACTTGCTTTTTTTGTGCAAGAAATTGTTGTCATCCACATAGTTGCAGGTGAGTTTTGGCATGTATCCACTATGGGCAGAACTGAACTGAATGACATGGGAGACAGCAATCTGATAAGATCAATGAGAAGTAAAATCCCCTTGCCTGTCACCCATGCCATTCTTTTGGTGATCAGAGGAGATTCTCTCTTATAAGAGCAGAACAAATATTTAATTACATTAATATGAGTTTCAAAATTTTCTTTAAAAGCAGTTTTCCCATAATACACCATTTTCTGTGGAGTTCTGGTGGGTGAAATGTGGTCCCAGAATTGGTTCTGTAACATTAAGTGGAGAAATGCCATAAGGAGGAGTATATTCTGTCTGCCCCAGGTCACATTCCACTATAGTCAACACAGGAAATAGTATTTAACTACTGATTAAACAGGTATCTATTAAACATTGACTTTCCTACATCCTGAGCTCCACAAACCAGAATGACAGGACAGCCATCTACCTTTTTCACAAGAAACACTAACTCTTCCATTGCTGAAATGACACTCTCAGTTAAACAATGGCTGTTTTTCCTTTTAATTCTCTGAATTTGGATAAGCCTAAAGTATAAACAGTCAGCAGTATTTTTGGAGGTCAGATTCTATTTTAAGAAAATGTCAGATAAACCTAGATGGCTGTGTATGAAATTTGTGGTTGAAGTTTTCAAATGTTGTAGCATCACAATATGACACAGAAGAGAAAAATAATTCATCAATTGACATCTGTCACCCGGGTTAAGATGAGTTTTGAGCAAAGTTCAGTCTTCCCTCATCACCTCCTTCTTGCTTGTCTCAGGCATCAAGTAATGAACTGTATTGATACTCAGGAAACAGTCTGTATAGGCAGAGAAGAATTCACAGACAGGCTGGCCTGGGCTGAGGGCAAAACCAAGCACCTCCATCAAACCATATAGACAAGTCACACTACAGAGTCTGCCTAAAACAAGAAACTGTTGGAATGGAAGCAGCACCACCTTGCAGTCCAGGCCTGCCACCACCAACTCCAGGTCAGGGTTCATGGTCAGGGCTGGACTGGAGGTTGAGGTCTTGGGTCATCACACTATTGCACCCAGCACCAGGCAGCTGACCTCAGCTGGCCTCCCTTCAGTCCACATCCACCACCTGGGCCTGCAGCAGTCTCTTTCACATTAACTGCATCCACTGTTAGCAGTGGCTGGGCCAGTGGCTGAGGATAAGCTGGGGCTAGGTCCTCCTGCCCACAGCCACACAGAGTGGGAGGGCACTCACTTCATCAGCAGCACATCTTCCAGCCCCTTATTGGTCTTTTGTCAGCATATTCTAGCAATTATTGAAAGTGTTATATTCCAGTCTCCTTTTATTCATATAGAACCATCTATTTTCCCTTTAAGTCTGTCAATGTTTGTTTCAAATATTTGTGGGCTCTGGTATTATTTGCATATATTTTAATGATCATTATATCTTCTTGATTAATCAACAAGCTTTTTCAACATATAGTGCTCTTCTTTGTCCTTTTTAGCAACATTTAACTTTGTCATTTTGCCTTATAATAATTTAACTATCTGTATTTAATTTTGGTTACTATTTGCATGGTATATTTTTACAATCCTTATACTTTTAACCTTCTTGTGTCTTTGAATATAAGTAGAGTCTCTTGTAAATAGTACACACACACATACTTATATATACACTTTTAAACAATGTTTGTGTGTGTAAATATATATATCATGTTTTATTTTCCATCTGCTAAGCTCTCTTTTTTGACTGAAGAGTTTAAGCCAGTTATATTTAAAACAGTACTGACAATGCATGATTTACTTTTTCATTTAGTTTCTGCAAGCCTTTCACCATTTATTCCCCCAGTTCTTCCATTTCTGTTTTTTATATAGATGATTTGTCATAGTAAACAATTTTGAATCCCTACCCATTTCCTTTATTCCATATTGTTCTGCCATTTTTTGTTATTATGGGGCTGAATTTGTTTAATATCCTAAATCTATAACAAGCTTATCAATTTGCTGCTAACAACTTCAATAACACACACAATTTATGTTCCAATAAACATTTGTTCATATTCTTTATGTAGTTCTTGTCATAAAATACATCTTTATACTTTATGTGTGCAAAACCAAAGATTTATCATTACTTTTTATGCATTTGCTTTGTAGATACTGATAAAAGTAAAATATGGAATCAGACATAAAAAATGCAAGAATACTGGCATTCATACTTCATTTATGTTTTAACCTATTGGCTAGTGTTCTTTTCATTCAAATTGAAGAACTCCCTTTATTCTTCCTTGTGTTACCAGTCTAGTCATCACAAACTCCCTCAGCTTTTGCCTTAATCTCTCCCTCAATTCTGAAAGTTAGCTTTGCTGGATATAAAATTCTTAAGTTGACATTTTTCCCCCAGAACTTTAATGTCATTCACTGCCTTCTTGCTTCCATGCATTCTGAACAGAAAACTACATTTAATCTTACTGAGGCTCCCCTTTACATGTCACATTTCATCTTTCTTGTCTCTTTCCACTTTCTCCATCTATGGCAGGGAACAGTTTGATTATAATTTGTCTGGGTGTGGATCACTTTCTGTTTATGCTGTTTGGAGTTCATTATACTTTTTGAATGTGTATATTTAGGTCTTTGGTTAAATTTGGGGATTTTTCAGCCAATTTTTCTTTGAATTATATTTCTGCCCTTTTCTATATTTTCCTTCTGGGATTCCCATAATCTGTATATTGATATGATTGTTGGTATCTGTATTAGTCAGCCAATGAGGTGCTTATGCAAAATACCAGAAATCTTTTGGCCTTTATGAAGTGTATTTATTTGGGGTAGAAGCTTACAGTTACCAGGCCATAAAGCATAAGGTACTTCCCTCACCAAAGTCTGTTTCCACATGTTGGAGTAAGATGGCTTCAAATGTCTGCCAAGAGTTAAGGCTTCCTGGGTTCCTCTCTTCCCTGGGCTTGTTTCTCTCTGGGGTCAGCTGCCCTGCTCTCTCAACAAGACCAGGGGACCAGCTCTGTCTCTCTCCCCAAGCCTCAATTCTCTCTGGGCCCAGCTGCTCTGCTCCTCTGTGTGCTTACTTCCTTGGGCTCCAGCATTAAAAATTCAACTAACTCTTCTGCCATATCATTTTCTCAGTGAGTCTCCACCCACCAAGGGGACAGGAACTTAACATCTTATTGATATGGCCAAATCAAAGCCCTAACCATAATTTAATCATTCCCAGAGGAAAAGACGAGTTTACAAACATAATCCAATATTTCTTTTTGGAATTCATCAATAATATCAAACTGCTACACTCACTTTGAATTCCAAAAAGGCATTATAATATTCAAAAACCCTTATTTCAGTAACAATACTAAGTAAAAATTCATATCCCAATCAATTTAAAGAAATACTGTTTGTTTTGAGGCAAAGTCCCATCTGGCTGCAGACCTCAGAAACATACAAAACAATTTATCTGCTTCCAATACACAAATGGACAGACAAAGGATAAACATTTTCATTATCATAAGGAGAAATTGGGAAGGAAACATGAGTCATGGGTCCTCTACAGTTCAGTAAACCTGCAGGGCCTCTTCCATTTGATTCCAAAGTCTGAAAGCCATTCTTGATTTCCAGAGGCTTGGAATTTCCAGAATCAGTTTTTGGTTTCTTTGTGCCCAACAATTCAGTTCTCAGCTTATCTCTTTCATCTAGCATTTTATGATAAACTGCAAGGAGAAGCCAGGCTGCATATTCCACATTTAGTTTTGAAATCTACTTTGCTAAATGTCCAAGCTCATAATTTTCAAATTCTGCCTTCCATATAACATCAGGAGGCAATCGTTCTAATTCTCTGCAATTTTAAAACACAGATCGCCTTTCCTCCACTTTCTAATAATAGTTTCTTCATTTACTTCTAAGGTCTCATCAAAAGTCTCTTTAGCATTTATGTTCCTATCAGCAATATCTTCAAAGCAATCTAGGCTTTTTCTATCAAGCATCTCATCTCACAATTCCTCCAAAAAAAATATCCCTTACCCATTTTTAAACCTGTTCCAGAATTTTTGGTAATAGCAAAAGCATGATCCCACTTCTGGTACCAAATTCTGTGTTAGTCAGTCAAAGGAGTGCTGATGCAAAGTACCCCAAATCTTTATCACACCCAGAGGAGGAGACCAGCTTACAAACATATTTTTTCTCTTTTTTGGGGATTCATAAATAATATCATTGCCACAGGCACTCTTCCTGTTTCTGCAAATCTTTAGCTATTTTCTGGAGCTCTGTGAAAGAAGGTTGTGTCAGTTTTATCTTGTTGTTCAAAACCCCTGTCAGGAGACAGAACACAGGAGTGTATCACATGCCATCTGGTGACATCATCCTACTGTTCTTTCTAAAGAATATGATTTATAGGCAAAATTCTACCTTTGGTGTACTGTTACATTTGTTTTACAAAGTGTGCAGTCATGTAACAACCACCACATTCAAGGTATTGTTTACTCAAATACTTTTCTTGTACTCCATTGTAGTCAATATTTCCTACCTTCCCAAATACTAGCAAGCCCTTAGAGGTTTTCTGTGCATGTTGCTTTTCTCTTGCCAGAATTAAAAAAAAAAGAGAAGAAAAAAGGAATCATATAGTAAATAGAGTTTGGTATCTGGCTTTTTCAGTTACTATAATTCATTTAAAATTTATATGTGTTGTGTAAATGTCTATTTCTTTCCTTTATATTGCCTAGTGGAATTCCATTATCAAGATGTATCACTCTTTCTTTATCCATTTACTAGTTGAAGGCTATTTGAGTTATTTGGAACTTTTGTTGATTGTGATTAAAGATGCTAAAACCATTCATATACAGGTTTTTCCATGAACTTAGGTTTTAATATCCCTAAGGAAAATTCAGAGAAGTTGAATCACTGGGTAATATGCTAACTGTATTTTCACTTTTCAAGAAAACACAGGTTTATGAAACAGAGCTGTAATATTACCTGGAAGCTATTTTGCCATCAATGTATATGACATTTCCATTTGCTCTGTAGCATCTCCATTATTTATTATTGTGCATTTGATAGTTTTTAAAATTTCAACTTTTCATAGATTTTTAGTGTTATCTCACTGTACTTTTAGTTTACATGAACTGAAGACTGATAATGTTGAGCATCCTTTCATACCCTTATTTTCTCCACTTTTATGTGTCTATTCAAACATCTTGCCTGTTTTTTTAATGAGATTTTTTTTTTATTTGAGTACTATTAGGGCTTTATTTTGTGTACAGAAATTTTATTGGGTGCAAAATTTGCCAATATTTTTTATCAGTATGGAACTTATCTTATGGTTTTAACATTGTCTTTCTAAGAGTATAAAGTGTATTTTGATCCATACAAAATTTTGAGCTTCTTCTATTATGGTCATGCTTTTGATGTTTTATCTAAGAAATAATCATCAAATATATATTTTAAACATATTTGTTAAGATATAATTTTAATACCAAACAGTTCATCCTTTTAAAATGTAGACTTTTTGTTATTATATTCAGAGATATATGCAACAACCATTATAATCTATTTTAGATCATTTTTATTGTTTAGAGAAAGAAACCCTTTAGCTAGCACCCTCTCTGCCCATTTCCCCACAATCCTAGGAACCACTAATTTACTTTCTGTCTGTATAGACTTTTCTATTCAACTAACATTGATGATTTATAAATGTTATTGTGACTGAAAAGGGTAGCCTATTGGTGTAAATGTCAATTGAAAGGAAGCTAAAGAATAATCTAGGTACTAAAATACAGTGATTACAATGGTTTGGTGAAGATTGTGGTTAATAGTATAAATATAAGTATGTTCATTTACAAAGTGTTAAGAATATGGTGACACACAGGAATAGCAAATGTAACATGGATAAGAGTTAACAGTAATATTGTAAAATTTTCAGCAATGGCAAAAATGATATATCAATTCTAAGGGACAAAAACAGGGGGATAAAAATGGTTATGCACTTTTCCCTTTTGTAATAATGAAAATGTTATACAATTGACTGTGGTGATGACAGCACAACTCTGAAGAAAATGAGAGTCACAGAGTATACACTTTAGATGGATTGTACAAAGAATGGGACTGTATAACACAATGAAACTTGTGGTGGAAGATGGACTATGGTTAACAGAAAAAATATGAAAATGTTCTCTCATGAACTACAGCAAATATATAATACAGGTTGTTAATATATTACAGATGGGTTTTGGGAAAATTCACCAAATGTAAGATATATACTACAGTTAGTAATAATATTTTGACAGTACTCTTTCATAGGTGATAACAATTTCACAATAATGCAAAGTGTTGGTGGTAGGGTGATATATGGGAGCCCTATATGATGATATGCATGTTTATTTTTTAAGTTCACATCTTTTAATCTAGTATTATTGTTTATACATATTGATGTATAAATGATATATTTCAATAGTTTTTTTAATTAAAAAAAGGATGCTGTATTTTGTTAAAAGACTTTTCAGCATCAATTGAGATGATCATATGATTTTTCTTCTTCAATTTATTAATGTGATGTATTACACAGATGGATTATCTTATGTTGAAACACCCTTGCATACATGGATAAGACCCACTTGGTCATGATGTATAATTCTTGTAATGTGCTGTTGGATTTGATGAACACATATTTTGTTGAGGATTTTTGCATCTATATTCATTATGGAAAGGGTGTGCAATTTTCTTTTTCTTTCATAGTAACTTTGCCTGGCTTTGTGATTACGGTGATGTTGGTATCATAAAGTGAGTTTCTTTTTTAAGTATATTTTTTAATTTATTTTTAAAGGATACTTAGATTACATAAATTGTTACATAAAAAATATAAGGGATTCCCATATGCCCCTCTCCCTACACCTCCCACTTTCCCCCACATTAACAACTTCTTTCCTTAGTGTGGTATGTTCATTGCAATTGATGAACACTTTTTGGAGCATTGCCACTAAGCATAGACTATACTTTACATTGTAGTTTACACTCTCTCCCACTCAATTTGGTAGGCTATGACAAGATATATAATGGACTGTATCTGTCACTGCAATGTCATTCATGTCAATTCCAAATCCTGAAAATGCCCCCATATTACACCTCTTTTTCCCTCTCCCTGACTTCAGCACCTCCAGTGGCCACTGTCTCCACATCATGGATATAATTTTTTCCACTGCTAGAATCACAATAAGTCTATAGTAGAACACCTGTAAGTCTACTCTAGTCCATATTTTATTCACCAATCCTGGGGATTCTGTGATGGTGATGCCCACTCACTCCACCTCTAATTCAGAGGGGTCTTCAATCCCATAAGGGTGATGGATGAGACTCCCTTGCTTGCAGTTGTAGACTGTCTTGGTTACTTGGTGTGGTGGTTGTCCATCCTCACCTCCTCATCAGCTGTCCTGGGTAAGTCCAATGAACTGGAGAGTAGGTACTGCAACTCCACTGAGTCTCAGGGCCCAGCTGGTACATGGACAGCACAGAGATTCAAGTCTCCTGTACGTACACCTACCAACTCTAGCACCAACTATGGGTTCAAGCAAAAGGGACAGAAGAGACATGTGTAGAGAAGTCACATCTGAGTAAAACTGTGTCTCAGTTGGGAGCACAATCTCCAAAGTAGGGCCCACTGACAAGTCACCAAACTCCAGAGCTATCCACCATGACTGCAGGACCTTGGTCTTTCCAGGGCCCTCAGGAGACCCACTGTTTGGGGTAGTGTCCCCTTTGGCCATCTATGAGATCCTGCTGAGCTGTGTGCATAAGTGTTACTTCTCTGATGACCTCCTGATTCACTTTGAAGTCTCTTAGCCATAAAAATTCATTTGTCTTTACCTTTTATTCAAGGTCTTTCTCTGGTTGTATCACCAGCCAATGTTTGGTAGTAATCCCTCAGTGCCAGGGATGCTCATCCTTGAGAGTCATGTCCCTCACTAGGGGGAAGGCAATGCATCCACATGTTGAATTTGACTTAGAGAGAGGCCACATTTGAACAACAAGGAGGTTCTCAGAAAGTAAATCTTAGGCACCCTACAACACTAGGCCAAGTTGCAAGTTCAAAAGCAAAAGGCTCATTAGCATAGTCATCAATATCAAGGCCCATAAATGGATCATCCATCTTCACTAGTCATTTCCCTGTACTTGGGGGATTGTTTCTCTTCCATTAGAGAATGTGGCAGAGCTCCACAGGATGGGGATTAAACAATCCTTCAGTGGTTGTGTGAATCTCTACCAACTGTGGCAATGTCCCATGAATATTTGAATATATTTATATACCCTATATGTATGCCCTGGTGAACTTCCTACTATTTATCCTTCATAACTGACATCCCACACCATTGAACCTCCCCTGCTATACTTGTAACCCTTGTATGATCCAAAACTTATTCAAAAATGAAGCCAAGAATGTTGTCAAATTTGATTAATAGGAAAATGAAAGAATAATGATAGCTTTAAACATAAGAAAAAAATACATAAGAATTTAGAAAAACTAAAATAAAGTGAAAAAAAAATGGGTTACTAAAAAACTGAAAAAAATTAACAAAATTTTTTTTGATGTTTTGCTTTTAATCTCTGTAATATCTGTTGTCCTGTATGTACAGTGACATTTTCTTCCATTTCTTCCCCAGTGTCTTACTTTTTTTGTCTTCAAAGATGTTTCAGGTCACAGAAAATTTACATACAGAATGTAGAGGACTCCCATATACCCAACATTCTCCCCCCTTTCCCCCTTCCTTATTAATAACCATTTTACATGTGGATTGTACATTTGTTACAACTTATGTACAAATATTGAAACATAGATACTAACCATGGTCAATGGTTTACATTTTAGACCATACACATTTATAACTTTTTGATTAAAACTAACAGTCTGTATCCTTCATTGCAAGATCATGCAGAACACTTCCATGGCCCCCTAAATACCCCATCTTCCATCTATTCTATTTCTCCAACCCCCTCCACCCAGACTCCACAGCAACCACCAGACTTTGTTCTTTGAAGGACAAAGCTCATAGATATTTGATACAACACTGAGGGGTTAACACACTAGTCTATTAGGAACTGCCCATGTTCTTGAGAGACACTTTCTCCTCTGTTTCAGAACATATTGGGCCTCCCCAGCATGGGAGTCCAACACCTTCCCACTCATTATGTGGGTCTCCCCTCACTGATACAGCACACTATGACAAAATGATTACTCACACATTCTCTCAAAGACTGCCCCAGGTGTGCCCTGTCCCAAATGCCCCTCCATCCAACACCCTAAACCACTAAACCTTCCTTGTCATATTGCAAAAAGGATCTTCTCATTATTGTACTTTCACCAATGTACCCACAAATCCCCATTGTTCACCTCCTCACTCCCAAAACCCTCCCCCCAGTTCAATGGACCATCCAACCCATCCTCCCCACACTAACCCCAGCAAAGCTTGCAGTGCCCAACCCAATAATATCCCTACACCTCTGTTAAAGCCCTTCACAGCTCAACTACTCACTTCCATCTTATCATAGATTTCACCCATATGGGGGTTGGCTCAGCACCTTCTTTTCCCATTCTATTTCCTGTATACCTATCTTCCAGGCTCTTGCTAAGTCATCTAGATTTGCTAAATTCATATCAGAGAGGTCATGTAATATTTGTCCTTCAATGCCTGGCTTGCTTCACTCAATATAAGGTCCTCAAGATTCATCCATGTTATCCTGTCTGTTAGTACTGTATTCCTTCTTACAGCTGAGTAATATTTTATTGTATGTGCACACCACATTTTGTTTATCTATTCATCTGTTGATGGGCATTTGGGTTGTTTCCAACTTCTGGCAATAGTGAATAATGCCACTATGAACATTGGTGTGCATATCTCTTCTCATGTCCTTGCTTTGATTTCTTCTGGGTATATATTCAGCAGTGGAATTGCTGGGTTTTATGGTAGATCTATAGTTAGTTTTTGAGGAACTGCAATATTTTCCTCCACAACAGTGCGACCATTCTACATTCCCTCCAGCAGTGGATGAGGATTCCCATTCCTCCACATCCTCTCCAACAATTGTAGTTCTCTGATTTTTAATGGCTGCCAGTCTAATGGGTGTAAGATGTTATTGTAGTTTTGATTTACATTTCCCTAATAGCTTGTGATGTTTAGCAACTTTTCAAGTGCTTTTTAGCCATTTGTATTACTTCTTTGGAGGAGTGTCTTTTCAGGTCGATTGCACATTTTTTAGATGGGTTGTTTGTCTTTTTATTTTTGAGATATAGGATTTCTTATACATGCTGAATATCGGCTCCTATCAGATATATGGTTACCAAATACTTTATCCCATTGGGTAGGCTGTTTTTTCACTTTCTTGACAAACTCCTTTGAGGTGAAAAAGTTTTAATTTTGATAAGGCCCCATTTATCTAGTTTTGCTTTCTCTGCTCATGCTTTGGGTATGAAGTTCATGAAGCCATTTTCTATTACAAGGTCCTGTACATGTTTCCCTACATTATTTTCCAAAGTCTTTATGGTCTTGACTCTTATATTTAGATCTTTGATCCATCTTGAGTTGATTTTTGTATAAGGTGTGAGGTGGTGTTCGTCTCTCATTCTTTTGGATATGGATATCCAGTTCTCCAAGCACTATTTGTTGAAGAGACCATTCTCTCCCAGTTGAGTTGGCTTGGTGGCTTTGTTGAATATCAGATAACTGTATATGTGAGGATCTATATTAGAACTCTCGGTTGGGTTCCATTGGTCAGTATGTCTCTCCTTGTGCCAACACCATGCAGTTTTGACCACTGTAGCTTTCTGTTATATTTTATTTTATTTTATTTTATTTTATTTACTTATTTATTTATTTTAATTTTTTTTATTTTTTATTGTTCGTAAAAATCAAGATTTTTCACAGTACATACCAATATTTGTAAAATGATATATAAATACATATGCATATAGGTGCATTTTCTTACATAAATGTTATTATATGTATATATATATTTAAAAGTGCTTAGATTACCTAATTATTACTCAGAAATTACAGGGATTCCCATGTTTCCCACCTCCCACACCTCCCACAACATCCCACACTGACATCCTTCATCAGTGTGGGACATCACCCACAATGGATATACACATCCTGGGGCTTTGCCACCAAGCATAGACCGCATTTCACATCACAGACCACCCTCTCTCCCACACAGTTCTGCGTGGTATATGCTGATGTAAAATGGCCTACATCTGTTGCCACAATGCCACTCATGACAACCCCCAAGTCCCAAAAAAGCCCCTATATTTCAACAGCCTCTCCCCTCCCTGCCCCAAAAATGTCCAGTGGCCACCGTCTCCACCTCACTGTTACAATTTCTTCCATTGCTTGAATCACAATATACGACAGAACACCACCAAGTCCATTTTAGTCCATAGCTCTTCCCCCAATCCTGGGGGTTTTGGGATGGTGATGTCCACTCCACCTCCAAGTGAGAGAAGGTTTATATTCCATGGATACAGTGGATGGGATTATCCTGCCTACAGCTGCAGGCCCTCTCCATTTCCTGGGATGGCCGTTGCCTATAGTCGTCTCCTCGCCAGGTGACTTGGATGATTCCATTGAGCTATAGGTTAGGGGTTGCAGCTGCACCGAGATTGCAGGCACAGCTGGCACATAGGTAGGCCAGAGGCTCCAGTCTCCAGAAGTACACCTAAAAACTCAAGCATCACATATAGGTTTGAATAGAAGGGACTGATGGACCATGTGCAGGGAAGACTTATTTGAGTCTGACTCTGTCACTCTCAGGAGCACAGATTCCAAAGAGGAGCCCACTAATAAGGCATCAATCTCTGGGGCTATCCCCACTTATATAGGACCTGGGTGTCTCCAGAGCCCTCAGGAGCCCCTCTGTGTGGGGTGATATCCACTTTGGTGTTCTGTGAGATCCTATTGAGGTATGCATAAGCATTACCTCTGGGATGACCTCCCGACTCTCTTTGAATTCTCTTAGCCAAATAAACTCATTTCTCTTCTGTTATATTTTAAAGTCACATATTATGATTCCTCCTATTTCATTTTTCTTTTTCAATATTTCTTTGGCTATTCAGGGCCTCTTGTCCTTCCAAATAAATTTCATAGTTTTTTCAATTCACTAAAAAATGCTGTGTTGGTTTTTATTGTGATTGCATTAAATCTGTATATTAGTTTGGGTAGGAATGACATCTTAATG
The DNA here is from genome assembly GCA_029593785.1 of Cabassous unicinctus. Lineage (NCBI taxonomy): Eukaryota > Metazoa > Chordata > Mammalia > Cingulata > Chlamyphoridae > Cabassous > Cabassous unicinctus. The sequence goes on along the minus strand of JAQZBX010012170.1, from coordinate 965 downwards.
ATATTTAGTCTTCCTATCCATGAAAAGGGAATATTCTTCCATTTATTTAAATCATCTTTGATTTCCTTTAACAGTGCTGTGTATATTTCTGTGTATAAGTCATTTACATATTTAGTTAAATGTTTTCCTAGGTATTTGATATATTTTTAGTTACTGTTGTAAATGGTATTTTTTCTTGATTTCCTGCTCAGATTGCTCATAATTGGTGTCTAGAAATGCTACTGCTTTTTGCATATTGACCTTATAACCTGAAACCTTACTGAACTTATTTATAAGTTTTAGAAGTTTTGTTATAGATTTCTGATGGCTTTCTATATATAGGGTCATGGGGTCACCCTTAGAGGGAAAGCTCTTAGGATTTCATTATTATATATGATATTAGTTGTGGGTTTTTCATATATACCCTTTATCATGTTCAGAAAGTTTCCTTATATTCCTATTTTTTGCAATGTTTTTTTTAATCAGGAAAGGGTGTTGTATTTTGTCAAAAGTTTTTCTGTGTATATAGAGATGATCATGTGATTTTTTATCTTTCAATCTGTTTATGTGGTGTATTACATTGCTTGATTTTCTTATGTTGAGTCATTCTTGCATACCTGTGATGAAACTCACTTGGTCATGGTGTATAATTGGTTTGAAGTGTTGTTGAATATATTTAGCAAATACTTTGTAGAGGATTTTAACATCTAGGTTCATTAGAGATATGGGTCTCTAAATTTCCTTTCTTGTGGTATCTTTGTTTGGCTTTGGTATTAGGGTAATGTTGATATCATAGAATGAGTTAGGCAATGTTCCTTCTACTTCTATTTTTTGGAAGAGTTTAAACAGGATGGGTGTTAGTTCTTTCTGGAATGTTTGGTAGAATTCACCTGTGAAGCCATCGGCCCTGGTTCTTAGTTGGGAAGTTTTTGATGCCTGATTCTATCTCCTTACTTCTTGTGACTGGTATGTTGAGTTAATCAATT
>JAQZBX010012169.1:0-41611 GCA_029593785.1 Cabassous unicinctus | reverse complement strand
TTTTTGGTAGGCATCCCCCAGTTTATATTTAGTTTATGTCTAGTAATTTCAAGCAACAATTACCCTTGTATGTCTGTTTTGATATAAACATTTACAGTTTGTTTGCAGTCGGGCCTGAAGAGATTTTTTAAAAAATAAACTTCATTTCATCTTCAAAAAATAAAATATCAGACAAAAGGCAGCTTTTAAGAAATTATGGAAGCTTTACATTAACAAATTCTGTCCAGGCACATTTACCTCATTTGCTACTAAAAACAAACTCAATTGTTTCTCTAGTGTTCAGAAAGATACATAAATGAGTACAGATTGGTTTAATGACATGGCCAAGATCTCCTTGATAATGAATTAAATGAAAAAAAAAGCTTGATAATAGTCATGTCTCATAAAACCAAACTCCATATTCCTCTTTTTACTTTTAGCATTAATATAGTACTTTATTTTCCTTTGCTAAAAAAATTTACAATATTAATGTTAACAATAGTCTATAAGTTACATTAGTTATCTTTCTCCAATGTCTCACCATATTCTTAACAAAGTATAGTAGACAAAATTTCTTCTATTTATATTATTAAACACAAACCTCAACTACCACCAAAGTCACTATTATACAGTCCCTGGATTATTCTCTAGCTGTCTTTTCAATTAAAATTATCATCTCCTGTCTATACCTTTCAGCAACAATCACCTTTATAAATCAGCAGTTTGTTACACACATTATAATATGCTACCATCAACTCCATCCATTACCACATATTTAAAATTGACCTCATTAAACATTCTACATATTCAGTAACAGCTGCTCCTTCTCAATGCACATTCTGTCTTTTAATAACTTACATTCTATAGTTTAACCGCCTAAGTCTACTCATCATATTTAGTTCATATCAGTGAGACCATACAATATTTCGCCTATTGTATCAGACTTATTTCCCTCAATCTAATGTCCTCAAGGTTCCTCCATATTGTCATGTGCTTCCCCAGTGCATTCCTTCTTAGAGCTGAATAGTAATCCTACATATCTATCTATATCTATATCTATCATCTATATCTATCTATATCATCTATATCTATAACTATAACTATAACTATAATTATATACCATATTTTTTATAGGTTCATCAGTTGGCTAACCCTTAGGTTGTTTACATCTTTTAACATTTGCAACTAATGCTGCTATAAACATCGGTGTGTTAATATCTGTTCATGTCCTGGCTTTCAGTTCTTCTGAAAATATTTCTAGCAGTGGGGTTGCTGGCTATTATGGCATTTCTATATTTAACTTCCTGAGAAACTACCAAACTGTCTTCCACAGAGACTGCACCACTTTGCAGTCCCACCAACATTAAGGAGTGTTCCTATTTCTCTACATCCTCACCAGCACTTGTAGTATTCTGTTTTTTGTTTTGTTTTGTTTTTTATTAATTAACAGTCATTGTATAATGTGTGAAATAATATCTCATTGGAATTTTGATCTGCATTTTCCTAATAGCTAGTGATATTCGGCATCTTTCCATGTGCTTTTTAGAAATTTGTATTTCTTATTTGGAGAAATGTCTGTTGAAGTCTTTTGCCCATTTTTTAATTGTGTTGCTTGTCTTTTTGTCATTGAGTTGTGTTATCTCTTTATATAACATGGATTTAAATGCTAGTTGGATATGTGGTTTCAGAAGATTTTCTCCCATTGGTTAGGTTTTCTTCACCTTTTTAACATCATTTGAAATATGAAGGGTTAAATTTTGAGGAAGTCCCATTTATCTATTTTTTAGTTTCATTGCTCATGCTTATCATGTGTGGTCCAAGAAACCCCAGCTACCACAAGATCTTGAAGATATTTCCCTATGTTTTCTTTCAGTAGTTTTAGGATTCTAGATTTTATATTTAAGTCTGTGAACCGTTTTCACTTAATTTTTTTTATAAGGTATGAGATAGGGGTCCTCTTTTGTTCTTTTAGATATGGATATCCAGTTTTCCCAGTTTGGTTCCTTTTTAAAACATTTCTATTTACTATCATTCTCATATTGGTCATTCCTTATTTTCTCATAATTTTTAGCTTTTTCTCTGTATTTTCCTTCATCTCCTTGAGAATTTTTAATATCATTAAAAAAAAGTTTGTTCAGTACAACCACAAATTTATCTTTTTCATTGGTGTTTTCTGGATTTTCTGTTCCTTGGGATGGGCCATTATTTCTTGTTTATATCTTGTCACATACTCTTTTATTTATTTTACCTGGACCATTTTCAGTTTGTGCTTGGGGATGATTACTGATTCAATCTCTTTATTTGTTATTGGTATGTTGATACTATTTCTTCTTGAATCGGTTTAGGTAGTTTGTATGTTTTCAGGAATTTGCCCATTTCATCTAGGTTGTCTATTTTATTGACCTAAAAGTGTTCACCTGTTTCTTTTGTAATATTTCTTATTTATTTTTGGTCAGTACTAATGCCTCCCTTTCATTTCTGATTTTAGTAATATGCATCACCTCCGGTTTTTTCCTTTTCCAGACTGCTAAATGTTTGTTGAATTTTTTAATCTTTTTTTAAAAATATAACCTTTAGTTTTGTTGCTTCTCCTTGTTGTGACTTTAAAAAATAAACCTAATTCATTTATATCCACTCAAATCTTAGAATTTCCTCCCTTCTGATGTTTTGGATTTCATTTTCTCTTGTTTTTCTATATACTCCAGTGTGAAGTTAGGTCCCTAATTTGGGAATATTATTATTTTTTCATAAGCATCTATACTGATAAATTTCCCTCTCAGCTGTGCTTTGTTGCATCCCAAACATTAGGTATTTTGTGTTTTCATTGTCATTTGCCTCAAAATATTTCCTAATTTCTCTTGTGATTTGTTCTTTGAACCTATATATAGAGTTAAGACTGCATTGTTTAATTTACACATATGTGTGTGTTTTCCGGATGGCCTTCTGTTATTGATTCCTAGTTTCCTTTGTGATCTTCAAAGATATCTTGTAAAATTTCAATATTTTAACATTAACTAAGACTTGGTTTTTTTTTTTGTTTTTTTTTTTACCTAACTAATGGTCTACCTTAGAGAATGACCCATCTGCATGAGAGAAGAATGTGTACTCTGCTGTTGTTGGGTGAAGTGTTCTATATAGGTTTGCTAGTTCTATTCATTCAATAGTATAGATCAATTCCTGTGTTTCCTTATTGTTCTTAATATAGAACTGCCATTTTCTCCCTTGAGATCTGTCAATATTTCTTTTATATGTTTTGGTGGTCTGCCATTAGATGTATATATAATCATAATTTTAATGTCTGTATTCCATTGACTATTTTTTCAGTATTTTTTGATATTCTGTTTTCTTCATAAGAGTTTTTACATGGATCTATATTTATCTGCTCTTATTATAGCTATCACTTGTCTATTTGGTCACTATTTGAATTGCATATTTTTTCATCACTTCACTTTCACTTTCAATTTATTTGTATCTTTGAAATTATGGTGAATCTTTTTAAAACTGCATATAGTTGGGTCATACTCATTTCTCCTGCCAATCTCTGCCTTTGACTGGAGAGTTTAATCTTTTTAAACTTAAAGTAACTACTGATAATGCAGGACTTTCATCTGCTATTTTGTTATTTTGTTTTCATAATTACTACAAGTTTTTTCCTTCAACTCTTCTAATTCCTACTTTCCTATTAGTTTTAATTTTTCTGTAAATTACCATTTTGAGTCCCTTCTCATTTCTTTCCATATAATTTTCAAATATTCTTTGTGTTTGCAATGGGGCTTAATTTAACATCCTAAATATTTAACAATCTCATTTGATACCAACTCAGTATCAATAGTATACATACACACTGTTCCTATACTCTTCCATCAGCCACGTGTTACTTGTACTTACTACAAGTTAAATCTTTAAAAATTATATGTCCCAAAACTTTTATGCATTTGCATTTTAGAAACTGTAAGAAATATAATGTGGAGTTAGATATCAAAAATACAATACAATGGTACTGGCATTTATAATACCAATATGGGTACCTTACCAGAAGTCTTTATTTTTTTGTGCCACTTTGATACTCTGTCTAGTATCCATTTCTTTCAGTCTGAAGAACTCCTTTTAGCATTGCTTGTAGGGAAAATATAGTAGTGATTAACTACATCATCTTTCATTTTTGTAAGAATACTTAATCTCTCCTACATTTTTGAAAGACAATCTTACTGGATATAAAACTATTATTTTCCAATTGTTTTCTTTTAGCAATTTAATTTAGTATCCCACTGTCTTCTTGCCCTCGTGTTTTCTGATGATAAATCAACACTTCATCTTATTTGGAGTACTTTGAAAATTACTCATTGTTTTTCTCTCACAGCATTCAAAACTCTCTTCTTTTCCTGGTATTAGGTGGTGTGACCATTGTGATAGTGAGCCTGGCCATGGTTCTCTTTGAGTTCATCTTATTTGAGGTTCTTTGGGATCCTTGAATGTGGGAAATTTTGTGCCATTATATCTTTGAATATTCTTTCTAGCTATTTCTTTATTCTTCTTCTGAGACTACTGTAATGTATATACTGTTGTGCTTCATGGATCCTAGTTTTCCTAGGGCTTGAACTATAGCATTTTTGTGGTTTACTCTTATTTTTTTTATTTGAGAAGTTGTAGGTTGACAGAAAAACCATGTATAAAATATAGGATTCCCATAAACCACTCTATTAATACCTTGCATTGGTGTGGAATATTTGTTACAATTGATGAAAGCACATTTTTATAATTGTACTATTAACTATAGTTCATGGTTTAATTTAGAGTTCAGGTGCAGTGTTGTTCCCTGGATTTTTAAAAAAATTATTCTGTTACCATATATATAACCTAACATTTCACTTTTTACCACATTCAGATATATATATATATATATATATTTCAATGCTGTAAATTAAAATCACAATGTTGTGCTACTATCACACCAACCATTACCAAATTATTCTCACCATTCCAAACAGGGACCTTGTACATATTAAGCCCTGGACAACCTGAGTGTCCATCAACCAATGAATGCTGTATACACATGCAATGGAATATTACTCAGCTGTAAAAAGTAATGAAGTCCTGATGCATGTGACAACATGGATCAACCTTGAAGACATGCTGAGTGATATAAACCAGACATTAGAGGTCAAATATTGTGTGATCTCATTGAAAAATAATTAGAATGTATACAATTATTGAGTCAGAATCTAGAATTCAAGTAACCAAGGGAAGGGGTGGTGATAGGGAATGGGAAGTTAAGGATTAAAATGTTTTTTTCCTTTTTAAAATTTATATCTCTTTATTGAGATTCTCATATTTTTTGTTCTTCATTTTCATGATAAACTTTAGTTCTTTCTCCATTATTTCCTTTATCTTCCTGAGCCCGTTGAAGCTAAATTATTTAAAGTTGTTTTTTTCTAGTATGTCCATAGTTTTATCTTCTTCATTGATGTTTTCTGGATTTTCATCTTATTCTTTCTGATCAGCCATTAGTTCTTGATTCTCGATTTTTCTTGGAATCTTTTCTTTTTTGCCCATTAAGCATTTTAAAATTTTAAATTGTTAAGTCTGGAACCTAATCCATAAGCTGTCTTTACCTTATATTTGTAAACAGCTATTGATATGACAAACATTTCATTGGTGAATCAAACCAATGCTAAGGCACCTATCATTGTCATTGTAAATATTCTCTGCTTTCACTGGTTCTCTTCTTTAGAAATTAAGTCTCCTACCAAAATCATCAGCATAAGGTGAATATGTAGTAGAGGGTCTTCTCCCACTTAGGAGAGTCTTCATTTTGTCATGAGATTTTGTGCTCATAGCCTTAGAAATTTTCCTGCTTATGGGAATTCAAACATCCTCTACTCTCTATAAAATAGACTTTCTTCCCCTCCTGGGTGATCTATGTTATGACATGAAGCAAGAAAATTTTGCCTCTGGACACTTAGAATTATTTTTTTTCTTTCACTATTTTAGCTGTCAGCAAGCTGCATCTGCCTCCTGGGCAAGTTGTGAGGTGGGCCAGGTTGAGAAGAATTTACTGGTTTAGTCTTGTTTGCTGCCACCTGATAGATTGACGACAACATACAGGCACTGCAGTATGCACATAGGGGTTACTCTGCTCTCTCCAGAACAGGGTCAGGGACCCAAAATTGGAGTGCAGGTTGGCTCCAAACCACACCAATGAGGGATTGGGGGAGAGAACAGCAAGGGCACTAAAATATCTGTTACTTTTTTTTGTCATGATTTATTTTTAAAGAAGTTTTTAATTTCATGGGTATAAGCAGAATAATTGGTGTTTTCAGGGCTGTCAAATTGTTTTACATGATATTACTATGATGGATTCAGGCCATTAAACAATTTGTCCAAATCTGTAGAACTGTATGGTACAAAGCGTAAGCCATAATGTAAACTATAGCTCTCCGTTAGGAGAATGTTTCTACCACTTTTTAAAGCTATATTTTCTTGCTTTTGCACTTGCCCAGTTACTGCCACCCTTTCACTGATTTCAGGAGTTCTGGTGAAGATGGCTCTGCCAGTTTTTGCTAGTTGTTCAAAGATTCTATGGTAGAAAAGCATCCTGGACTATCTCACACCACCGTCTTGTGATTTAGAAGTCTCTAAATTTAATTTTAAATATCTGAATGGTCTTCAGTCTGTAAATATGAGTGTTTATGCTTTCACGTGGTTTAGTCAGATAAAAGCATCTCAATGAGTTAGACAGTCAAGTTTGTATGAGCATGTTTGTGTGTATTTGTGTATAAGTAAGTTATCATATCTTCTTCATTGCTTATAGATGCTTCTGACCAATGATCCATTAAAAATAACAGAATATTTTTACCTCTCTTCTTTTTCCTTTATCAACATAGCTGCAAATTCCCAGTCCTTAAAATATCAGTACATAAAATAGACACTTTTCTGAAAATAATAGAATACTTTTCTTGACAACCTGAAAGTGAATTTGTTCTAACCCTCTTGGCACTTGGATGCCTACAGTTTTGGTCACTTTTCCATATGCATCCCTCTCAGTAAGGAAATCATGGTGTAAACTGGATTTCACATCCAAGCAAAACCCAGTGGAATCTGCAGCCTCACACCTATTTCTAGATATCTGTGAAAACACATTGATGGAAAAATCACTATCGATCCTGCATCACAGTTTTCTCCCTGCTAATAATGACAGGCATACTGTCACCAATGTTGGTCACATTGGTACAGAGAGCTTTCTAGTTATACCTGACATTTTTCATACTTCTGAGAAATCATTTGGTAAAATTACAGCCATTTTTTCTTGCTCTGTCTCCCCCATAATCTGCATACTGCTTCCAGGATTTTCCTAATTTTTTCAAAACATCAACATGATGGAATCTGAAGATGTGCCTGTTTCTACTATATCATTCTTCTATTTTTATCATGATGTTCTCACAACACTCAGGCCTTTCAACAGGATCATTTGATACAGGTGACAACCTGCTGAGTGTCCTCAAATGGGAAAGCCCTTACAGTCTAATGGCAATTGGAAACCTGGACCTTCACTTGGATATCATTATGTTAAATAGATATCACTTATCTTCTGGAGTAACTGGAATGCCTGCTTTGTGAAAGTCTGAGGACACGTAAAAAGAATTATCATAATAACTATGTTCTGTGCACTGCAACTGCATTCTTCTACTCACATACTTAACAAAAATTGGTTTTTCCTTCAAATCATCCTAATTGGAGTGTATTACCATTCTAATTACGATGTTGAGAACATTATGGTTCACAGAGTTTAAAAGTTTCCCAGGGTCAAAATAAAGTTTAATGATACCTTGTTTTCCCTTCCCATCTCTGCTAGCTGCAAAACTTTTGAATATTTTTACAGTTGTTAGAGTGGTCTGTTTCCTGTCTGGCAGCAAGTTTCTTGAAGGAATTTTTTTTACTGTTTCTCTCTCTCTTTCTTTCTCTCTCTATCTCTCTCCCCTTGCTTTCTTGCTTTTTTGTTTTCTTTCATTTCTTTATAATCATGAACCCCTTCTTAGGGTCCAATCATTCCCAATTCTATTTCCTGATACCAATACATCCAGGTGTGTAAGTAACTTCAATCGTAACTGGAAATATACCTATGATATTCCTGGATTTCAGGACCATTTACATTGACATTAAAATCACAGAAATTAGTTTGTTTATTTAGTTCTAAAATCATCTAGTAAAGGAACATGTTGTTACTTTTCTTGACTAAAGATGCTTTCCAGTATATTATATAATACATTTCTCTTAATTTTCTGACTTTTGTTGGGGGTAAATATCTACTCTGAACCATTTATACTTCTCTTTCTCTTCAATTGGCCAAGAGTTTAACATTGCATTTTATTTATGCTCTTACCAAATACCTAGCACAGAGCAAGGTAATGAATAGATTATCTGTATGTAATTGTTGAATGAATAGTATTATTATCACCAGTTTATTATTTTTAAAGCATATTTAAGGTACCAAGCTTTTGACAAGATACCAACATTTTATTTCTTTCATTTGACTTATAAGATATTGGTATCTTTTAACTATATATAAAGCTACTCATTTTAGTCTTAAAATCCTTATTTATTTATTTCCTAACAGTTGACATTTGGGACAGAACTCATTAAATCAAAAGCTTATCATACCCAAGGTAAGAGTTTGTTATGGATTGAGAAAACATGAAATTAGATTTCTGGAGAGTCTATATCATCCACTAAAGAAATTGTGTGTATTCAGAAAGAGGCTACACAAGAATGATTGCTATCCAGAATTGCTAGGATTTATCACATGTGGATGAGCTCCAGATTTTAAAGTACAGGGAGAGTTTGCAGAGCTATTCATGTCTCTGTTGGGTAGCTTCTGAGAGAATATTCTATTACATGGTAGAGTATTATGATCTGTATATTGTTCCTGAAAAATACTCAAAGCTCTTTCTCTGAAGGTCCCTTGCAACCAATTAATGAATATACAACCTGCAATAATTGAAGAATATAACCATTCTCCATATCAGTATTTTTTAAATTTTTTCAATTAGAGAAGCTGTAGGTTTACAGGAAAATGACATAAAAAATACAGCATTCCAGTATACCCCCTCATTATTAACACTTGATATTAGTGTGATACCTTTATTACAGGTGATGAAAGGATATTATAGTTGTAGTGTTAAGTATTGTCAATACTTTACATTAGGGTGTGTTTTGTTTTCATGTGAATATAGTGCTTATTGTAAGATTTTTCTAATAATTATCCATTATATATTACCACACATACAAGACTCTCAGAATTTAATGTATTTATGAATCACGTGGGGAGATTACACAAAGGCAGAAAATGATTTATTCGGTCTGGATGAGTCCTGAGAGTCTACATTCTCAAGGGCACCAAATTCATACAGAATTTTCTAGTTTGAGGATCCCTCTTTATGTAACAACTCAACAGTAAACTTTACTGTTTCTTAAGATGTCTGCGCATGGTCTGATTAAAAGATGGGCTTTCCAAATATTCATACTTTCGAAGCTTAGACTCTTTTAGCAGAAAAACTACATTTATACTCTAAAAAATAGCAGAACACTCTCTAATGTTTACTTTAGCTTTGTAGCAATCTAAGGAAGCAACCACAGATTTATAATGTGCAGTGAGAGCAAAGCCTAGAATTTATTATTCAACATGACTTTCTATGCACTATTATGAAGTAAGGTGGAAGGAGCAGATGAGAAACAATGTGAAGGGTTCCATGCATAGGCAGACTTCCAAAATGTGTGTGTGTGGAAAGATGCCCATTGAAATACTTACTTCATGTTAAGTCATTGGATAATTTTTTTCTTTTTTTACCCTACATATATTCATAAACAATAAACAATAAGTGTACTGTAAAAGTTTTGAACTTTCAAAACAAACATGTGTATCATCAATCAGTTCCCATACATCACCCCACCACCACCTTTCACTGTTGTGAAATATTTGTTACAAACTATGAAAGAGCATCATCAAGCTATTACTACTAACTGTAGCCTGCATCTTACATTTGTATATTTACCCACATAAACCTGATTAACACCCTTATTAGTATTAAATATTTGTTATAGAATGTTCTCATATTTATTCACTTGGTTACTTTTTTTCTTTTATTTACTTTTTTTTACCCCCCCCCCGAGATGGTTGTTTTGTCTGCTCATTGTTTGCTGACCTTCTGAAGGCACCAGGAACCAAGCTCAGGACCTCCCACATGGGAGGCAAATGCCCAACAGCCTGAGCCAGATCTGCTCCCTGCAGGATGTGGTGTCTGCTGGCTTGTGGCATCCGCTCATTCAGGCGTCTGATTGTTGCTGCGGGGTGCAGCATCTAGCTCTCATTATGGCCGGGTGTGGTGTTTAGCTCTCATTGCAGCAGGTATGGGTGCCTGCTTGTCTTTTTTAGGAGGCACCAGGACTTGAACCTGGGACCTCCCATGTGGTAGGGAGGTGCCCAACTTGTTGAGTCACATCTGCTTCCCCACTTGGTTACTTTTTATGGTATTATTGCTTAAGATCTTTAGTGGCAGTATATTCAGGAACAAATCTTCCTGGAGACCACTACAAAAAGCAAGAACAGATCAGCATAGTCTCTTAGAGGTGCAGTCTCTCAGTTTTTCTACAGTAATAATTGAATTATAACAGCTCAGTGACACTACACATGTGGTCTGTCATTCTGAGGGACATCATTAGTAATACTATTTTTGCCTTTCTAATTACTTGAAAATTTTGGAGACTGCTTGTCTTCATTGGCCAAAAGGCTGCCAATGCAGAATAACAAAAAAAAGGTTGGCTTTTTAAAAGAAACTTATTTGGGGTAAAAGCTCAATGTTTCTGAGACCATGAAATGTCCAAATTAAAACACCCTCAGATATGCTTTCTCACCAAATTAAGTTGCTTGTGAGCCTGGTGTCCTGCCACATGGTGAAGCAAGATGGCAAGTGATCTATGCCAAGGTCCCTGCCTTCTCAAGGCTCATGGTTTCTGGAGTTCAGCTGTGGATGATCTGGCATATGGCAGGGCTTGTGTCCTCATCCTCGAGCTGTTCCCTGGTCTGAGCCTCAGGTGCCTCTTTCTGTGGCTATGTGCTCTGCTGATTCCAGACTACAGGACCTGTCTCAGCCTCTCCAGGCTTCTCTGTTTTCCTGCAGCCCTCTCTCTTGCATGGCAGGATCGAAATGGTGACTTCCTTACTGTGTTTCTCCATTTATATATGACCCAGCAAGAGGGTGGAGATTCACTCTGAGTCATACCTCCCTGATGTAGTCCAATCAAAAATTTTTAATTGCTAAGAGATTTCATGCACATTCTTGAACGAGGATCTTGATTGAATCCATATTCAACTTCTAAGTTGCCCCCAATTATATTGTTTGAGGAAAATTTAATAACAAGCACTTTATTCCAACAGGTAAGTAAATTGTTCCTCTAAAAGCTATCATTTCTTTTGTCTGTGTTCTATATCATCAATGATGCTCACAATTTGCAAAAGCTCTACTTGTCCACATAAACAAGCAAACTTGGATACTGAAGTCTTGAACTTTTCTGGAGGGACAGCAATGTATAATATATTTTATTTTCAGCTTCAGATATCTTGGCAGGAATTAAGCACTTTGTTTTGCTTCCCTTATTTCTCAGGAACCACTTTGAGGAAAAAATGATTTGGCAATATCTACCAAAGTTGAACACATGCATATTGCATCATCTATTGGTCTTACACTTATTTATATATCCCCATAGAAATGGACATATGTTTACAAAAACAAAGGTAGAAAAATGTTCATATGTTCATAATAATGGTATTCTAATAGCTTCATATTGGAAGCCCGAAGGAACCTCAAGAGTAGAAATGATAAATAAATTACATTTTACATATATGAATGTGTGTGAAAACTTCTTAGCAATATATTACATATTATATTATTATTTTAATATATATGATATCTATATATTATGATGAAAATGTTCTTAATATTAAACTCTACAATAGAATAGTATAAGAAAGAGGACATTACAAATTCGCACAACAACATGGATGAATCTCATTTACAAAACATGTCACATTAGCTGCCAGAGGCAATGATGAGAATTTATGTATATGGATTTATTGGCTAAGCTAGTTGCCACCCATAGGGAATGGAAGAAGGCATGAAGACCACCTGAGTCATATTATAGTTCTTAGGTTTGGTTACCTGAGACACTTCATAAGGAAAAACTTCATGGAACCATATACACTAGGATTTGTGTATTTTATTGCGAATTTTTATTTCCATAAAAATTTTACTGAAATTGAGGAGCAGATTAAATAAGACATTGCATACAGATGAAAAATGATCAATAACTAAACTATACATACATATATATCTTCTGTAGTCTCTTTACACTTCTCGTTACAATCATGAAAACTTATACTTATTCTGGCATTATCTAAATCCCTTCTATTGTCAACTTCTCCTCTGGATATGATTTGCATTTTCTTGCACTAATTTATTCTGCAGCTCTTCCTCATCAAGGTCCCTCAAATAAGAGATGATGGGTAGTCTGGAAAGTATTAATCAGTGGTACCTGGAAATAACACTCACCAGTGGTAGGTACAAAAATATTCTCTGAACAATCTCCCTAGAGAAAATCTAGCACATTATCTCATGGTCCCAGATAGAATGAAAAGTTCGACCACACACAATGATTAATAGACATACAAACAGAGGAAGCTAGATACATGTACCTTTCCAACACTATCCTAGTAAACACACTGACTTGTGACTGAAGGGGTTATCCTCTCAATCTGACTATCCGGAAATGGGCTTAGATGCAACTAGTAGAAACATAGAGTCAGAAACCAAAAGCTTTCAAACAAACAAAGCCAAGAGTCAATGTTGTGACTTCTACAAAACATTTAAATAAGAAATAATAGCAATTATTTTCAAAGTATAGAAGAGAAAGTAATATTTCCCAATTCCTTCTACTAGACAATAACTTTTAAAAGAAGATTTGTTTTGTTTATTTCTCTACAACCCATCATCTTTTGCACTTGCTGTGTTCATTGTTTGTTCTGTTTAGGAGACACTGGGAACCTAACCTGGGGTCTTCCATTTGGGAGAGAGGCTCTTAAACACTTGAGCCACCTCTGCTTTATTGTGTCTCTCATTATGTTTTCCTCTTTGTGTCTCTTGTTGCGTCAGCTCACCATGCCAGCCCATCACATCAGCTTGCTGTCTTGTTTTTTTTCTTTAGGAGGCACAGGGAACTGAATGTGGGACCTCCCATGTGGTAGGCTGGAACTCAATTGCTTCAGCCACATCTGCTTCCTGGCTATCAATAACTTTTACCAAGCCATACAAGCACATCACAGAAAAACAAACTATAATGCAATAACCTTACAATTATGCCTGAAAAAAATACTCAACAAACCACTAGCCAACTGAAGCCAGCAGTATATTAAAAGGATTCTGGTTCATGACCAAGTGGGATTTTTCCCAATTAAGCAAGGATGTTTCAGCATGATAATATCAGTAAACAGAATGGAACACTTTTTTTATACTGAAGGGAAAACACACATTTATTCAATATTTTCAATTGATTCAGAAAAGCATTTGCAAAAATGGAAGATCATTTCATGATAAAGAAAACAATAAAAATTAGGAATAGAAGGGAATTTCTTCAAACTGATAAAGAGCATTCATGAAAATCCTACATCTAGTCATGGCCAAAAGGAAAGACTGAAAGTTTTCCCCCTAGCATCAGGAAGATGACACGATGCCCACTACAAATATGAGTAATCAACATTGCACAGGAATTTCTAGCCAGTGCAAATAGGCAAGAAAAAGAAAACAAAAGTTATTCAAATTTGAAAAGAATGAATAAAACTTTCTGTATTCAGAGTTGTCAACAACATATATAGAAAACACTATCAAAACACTGTTCTGATTCATGTGACAACGTGGGTGAATCTTGAAGACATCATGTTAAGTCTAGTAAGGCAGATTAAAGAAAATAAATACTGTATGATATCACTGAGAAGGAATAATTAGAATAAGCAAATTCATAGAGTCAGAAACTAGAATACAGTTTTCCAGGGCTGGAGGCAGGTAGTGAGGAGTTAATGCTTAATGGATAAAAAGTTTCTATTTGGGGTGATGGAAAAGATTTGGTAATGGTTAGAGGTGATGGTAGCTCACTGAATCTAATCAAGCCACTGAATTGTATATTTGAATGTGGTTAAAAAGGAAATATTAGGCTACATATATGTTACTACCATAAAAATTTTAAAATTTAAAAAAACACTGTTGAAAAGGCATTGGTAATTAATAAGTTCAACAAGTTCCATTATGCAAGATAAACACAGAAATTACTTGTAATTATACACAATAACAATGAAAAATTTTAAAAAAGTGAAATAAGGAAATGATTCCATTTATAATAGCATAAAAATAATATTTTTGAATAAAGACAACACAGGATATGCAGGTCTTGTAAACTGAAAATTAATATTATATGTGTATATATATAATTCCAATTAATTACAGTGGATATAAATAAATAGCCTTTACTTTTTCAGCAATTGAAAAATTTATTTAATAAGATGGTCATGAACATTGTATTAATCAGAGTTCTCAGGAGAAACTTAGCCAGCATGATACATGTGTGTATATATCATCATCTGAAACTTCTATGTCTTATAGGACTGGAGAGTTGATAAGCCCATGATGTATGACAGTGAATGTGTATTGCTAGTTTTGCCAGTTATGAACAAATTGTCTATTGTGGGTTTTAGTAATAGGTATCAAAAAATAAAAAAGCATTCTGCACAGAAATAGCTGCATAATAGGTACCAGAAGAGCTGTCCCTTTGCTTAAGCTACGTCTAGACTATCATCTCTGGTTGTATTCACCACCTGATTACATGAACAATAATCTGCTGCTGTTCTGCAAGGTCCATCTGCTTTTGGCATGGACTAAAAAGGTGAGCTTTATAAGGATATGGTGGGAATCAGCACAAAGAGGTGCGATCCCCCAGAAGACTCATTTTCTGGTGTAATTGCAAGCTCTCCTTGGTCCTTGGCTTTTCTGTTACATGTCAAAGCACAGAGAGCCCTCTGGGGTCTCTCTCCATCTGACTTTTACTCTACCCTTAAAGGACTCTAGTAATCAGCACTGCTACTCCCTTCAAGTCCTTGATGGTGGCACTAATCTCTGCAATTGCTCCAGGAATATGATTTTGCTTTTGGCTTAATATTTTCTTAGCTACAGCCAGTTTTAGTGGCTTGCATTTGCCCTTTCCTATCATAATAGACCTCACTCCACAGGACAGAAAATCAGGTTGGGAATTCTGAAGCTTGTTTACTGTGCCTGTTCCAATTAGGCATTCCAGAAGTACGGAGTATCCATATGGTTTCAAGGTGTGGATTGACTTACTGCAATGGTGCACATGGGAACACAGGTTCAGAGCACAACAGACACTTAGCAAATGATCATTTTATTGTATGGAATAAAGAGGCCAGAAAGGGCATTTCTCCTTGTCACATACATAGTACAAAAAGTCCAAAGAGCAGGGGAAGAAATCACATCACGGCTGGTTTAAGTGGGGGTAGACAGATGGCTGGTATACACCCCCACTTTGTGCTGGGGAACAAAGACCAATTCATAGTTTGAGTATGCTTTTTATCCATCAAATGGGGAGAGGGCCCTGTCACTGAAAATTCCTATTCTGATAAAGATCTGGGGCTACTTGTTCCCAGGTTCTGAGTTTAAGGTCTGGCAGGGCCTTTTCATCAGGCATAACATCTTACCCAGATTGTGACATGGCACACAGTAGAAAAGGAGGTGGGAGTAGCAGAAGTTTGTGACTTCTCTTGAGAAGGAGGTTGGGGAAGATTTGTCTGGGACTTATATTTTCTTGAAACACTAAATATTGCAATAAAGGAATAAATCCACCTAATAAATGCATAGTCAATTTATTTTAAAAATTCCAAGATTGGATAATTCTTGCTAATTATATTATAGTCCTTGTTGTAATTCCAATGCCACAATTATCATATCAAGAAGTGTGATAAACTTCCTTGTTCAATATATAAAAGTAAAGCATGATTGATAATTGTTTACGTTGTCTATACTTATGCAAATTTTTATTTTCCAACAATAATTTGTTTCTTATATACTGGGAAAATGCACAGAATTTTGTATACATAATTTACAGTGGGGACCAAGAAGGGCTTTCCTATTAAAATACAAACAACATATAAAACAATTGGAAATTATATATAAATAATTAGCACAAACCATTTTACTATTATGCACATTTTCTTAAATAATACTCTAGAAGCAGTTCTACAGGGTTGATTTCCCATTTTACTGACAATAATGTAAGGATAAAGGAATTTTTCAATTGTTGCATTTCAGGACTTTCATTAGTTTCTGGGTTTTTTTTGCATTTTTTTCTTACAATTGTATATATTTTACCTTTTCCTTTCACTATCTTTCTTTTAATTTCACTCTGAGTTTTATGTAAAACCAAATTATATTCATACACTTGGAAGTATTTCACTAAAGCTTTTTCATACCTTAAAATAAAGATGGCTGCAATTTATATTTGATCAAAAACTATGGTCAATTTTTTTCAAAAATCAGTGAAAAATTATTTTTTACTAAAAACACTCAGGTTTATAAAGCGGGTGTTTTCAGGTTTTTTCCACTGATTGAAATTCTCTGATATTGTAAGTATTTGATGATAATTCTTTGGTTTTACTGATGTCTGTAGCCTGAGACTCTGTATGTCCATATGATACCAAAACATAAAAGAAAAAACCCCCGTGAAGAAACAAATATTTTTTAATATAATTTGATGACATAAATAAGCTAATTGATTAGTTTCAATCAGTTCAATCAATTAGTATAAATAGCTTATTGATAATTTAATATTTATGTTAGAGACAAAATATTAAGTGGTTTAGCATGAAAAGAAAACATCTATACTGCTGTATTAATTTACATATTATAAGCACCTATTTTACCTTTCCATCCCATAACTTTGAATAAGTGAGACTTCTTGCAGATATTTATACACTTATTTTATTAGCACCCATCATTTTATCAAGTTTTCATATTTATTTTCTTTTGAATTTCATTTTCCACTGGTATCAAGTATCATAAAATGCTACAATGTTTCTTCTTCCACTAAAACCCCAGTGCCTGGAAAAACCTTTGGCTGGTTGTATTCAATCACTAAAAATTTGTTGAAAGATTAAGTAAGACTTTAGCTTGTACATGTCACATGTTAGCTAGAAGTATATTATGAGATAGCACTTAGGGAATTTAGTCATTTGTAAAGAAATTGTATAGTGAAGAATGCTATTGGTATGTCAGTTATGCTTAAATACATTTAATTATAATTTTTCTGGAAATTCACATTTATTTTAAAATTGGAAATAATTACTTCACAAAAGTTTAGAAGAAAAACTAACTGGACTTCACAACAGCAAGATAGAGAGGCAGTAGTCAAGGTTTAGTAAATCTTGGTGAAAAGATGTCTATCTCATGTGAAGAAGTAAAAACTGAATTTTTCTATAAAATTTTTCAAAATGTTTACACACAAAAGCTTTTTATTTGCATCTATATGAAAGCTAAGGCTTTATTTAATCTTTTTAAGACTGTTTTTTCAACAGTAAATTGTTCATATAAATGGAATAATTTAATTATTATAAGGAAATGGGCAGTTTCATATATAATAAACATGACAAACAACTAATAGTGTTGATTCCAAATTTTGGATCTGGTTGAATAATATTGGTGACAACCACGGTAATCAAGTGACAAAAAGGAGAAAAAAAACTCAGGGATTTGAAGTTCACCTGGGTGTACATATAAGGGATATAAATATATTCAAATATTCACAAGGCATTGTCACAGTGGGTGGAGATTCATACAATAATTGAGAGAATATTACATTCCCATCCTGGAGAGCTCTGTCACATTTTCTAATGGAGCAGCAACAGTCCCCCAAGTGCAGGGGCAAAGAATGGTGAAGAAGGATGGTCCATTGATAGGCCCTTGATATTGATGACTATGCTTCTGAGACTTTGCTCTTGAAATTGAAACATACCCTAGTGTTGTGGGGTTCCTAGGAGTTGCCTCCTGCGATCCTCTTTGTTGCTCAAATGTGGACTCTTTCTAAGCCAAACTTAGTATATAAATGCTTTGCCTTCACCTTGTGTGGGACATGACTCCTGGGGATTAGACTCCCTGGCACTGTGGGGATACTACCAAGCACCAACTAGCAATGCAACTAGAAAAAGATCTTGAATAAAAGGGGGAAAACATAAAGATGAATGAGTTTATATGGCTAAGAGAGTTCAAAGTGTGTTGGGAGGTCATCCCAGAGGTAACACTTATGCAATCTCAGCAGGATCTCATAGACTGCCAAAGTGGATAGTATCCCAAATAGTGGGGCTCTTGAGGACTCTGGAGACATCCAGTTCCTATGGTCTGGGCAGATAGCTCCAGAGTTTGTTGCCTTGCCACTGGGCCCTACTTTGGTGTTTGAGTTTCTGAGACTGACAGAGTTGGACTCAGTTATGGCTTCCCTACTCATGGCTCATCTGTCCCTTCTATTTAAAACTATAATTGGTGCTGGACTTTGTACTTGTACATCCAAGAGACTGGAATCTTTGGGCTGTCCATGTGCCAGCTGGGCCCTGAGCCTCAGCAGAGTTGCAACACCTACTCTCCAGGTCATAGGACTCACCCAGGACAACTAATAAGCATGTGAGGTTTGACAACCATTATACCAAGGAAATGAGAGAGCCTACAACTGCAACCAAGAGAGTCCCATCCATCAGCTGTATGGGATCACAGCCCCCTCTCAATTAGAGGTTTTATGGACCTCACCATACCAGAACCCTCAGGATTGTGGAATGAACTATGGAGTAGAGTAGACTTATATCTTCCTATAACCTGCAAAATTGTGTGGGAAAGAATGTAAACTACAGTGTGAACTATGGTCTATGCTCAGGGCAATGCCCCAGGATGCATTTATCAATTGCAATTAATGTGGCAAACTAATGAAGGATGTTGTTTATGTGGGAGGGTGTGGGAGGTGTGAGTAACATATATGTAATCTAAGTATCTGTTATAAAATAAAAAATATATATTAAGAAAAAATTAAAGGAAAGCCAAAAAAAAAAAAAAAAGAGTGGATAGTAAATAGATAATATGTTGGAGGAAGTAGAAGTTAATAATAAAGGCATTGTGCTTAGCATGTGCACATTTTAGATTATTATCCTGTGGGAAGTAAAGTTCTGAGTGGGATCAGAGACAATATTAAAAGGAACATTGAAAAGAATGCATTCAAATAGAAACAAAATTCATAAGATGGAAAATGAAACTCAGGGGGTACACGTGGAAAGATAAGTCTACTTATTTTCATTACAAACATATACAATTGAGCAATATCAACTTTAGGTGGTTTAGAAGTGTGGATAGGAGCTAAGTTTCCTGCATGTCATGTTATTCCGGCTGAGGTTTTCTGGCACCCAGTTAAGGATTTTCACATTGTCACCACTTCTACCATTTAACAGAAACTTCACATGTCCATGTACTTCTGCTGCAGAAAGTTGCCATCTTAGACATGTTGCATTATCACTGTACCAAATGACTGTGTCAAATCTCTCTCTGCCAGGGGTGCCAATTCAATGGTTGAGTGAACAATTCATATATCCCTGGCCATTTTAGTGTATATGTAGATGTGTTGTTCCTCACCATCTTGGCTGTGACCACCAAGTGGCCACATGATAGACCATCCATTTATCTTCAGACATGAACCTCTTACTGTCTGTATGACACTAAACTCCCAACACAGTGGTCTTGCCCATGCAGGTGTACACACTGGAAACACATTTCAGCTGCATTTCTCTTAACCCAAAAAGGTCAATTCATTTCTGAGATATCTCCTTGCTTACGAGGCTCTTTTGTTCTGATATCTTCAGAAATGAGATTTCCATTTTTGCCTCTGCCATGATGATTAGTAGTGCCTGCTTTATCATCATAACTAAGTCTATTTTTTAAAAATGTTTTTTTTATTTTTTAAAAGATACTTAGATTACATAAATGATACAAAAAATAGGGATTAGTATATGTCCTGCTCCCCACACCTCCCAAACCTTTCCACATAAACAACATACTTCATTAGTGTGACACAATTATTGCAATTGATAAACACATCCTGGGGCATTGCCACTGCACATGGACCATAGTTCACATTGTTTTTTATACTCTCTCCCACACTATACTGCAAGTTATGGGAAGATATATAATGACCTATATCTGCCTTTGCAATGTCATTCAGGATGATTCCAGAGTCCTGAAAAAGCCCCCCATTACACCTCTTTTTCCCTCTCCCTGACTTCAGCAAATCCAGTGGCCACTGTCTCCACAATAAGTCTATAATAGTATATCAGTAAGTCCTCTCTAGATCTTAGTTCATTCTCCAATCCTGAGGATTCTGGGATGGTGATGTCCACTCCACCTCTAACTGAGAGAGGGCTTCAATCTCATACAGCTGATGGATGGGTTTTTCTTTGTTGCAGTTGTAGGCTCTCTTATATCCTTTTTATTATTATTTATTTATTCTCACCTCCTTTTTAGTTGTCCTTGGTGAGTCCAATAAACTGGAGAGTAGGTGTTGCAACTCTGCTGAGGATCAGGGCCCAGCTGGCACATGGACAGCCCAAAGATTCAAGTCTCTTCAACGTACACCTACCAACTCCAGCACCAAGTATAAGTTCAAATAGAAGGGACAGCTGAGCCATGTGTAGGGAAGCCATAATGGAGTCCAACTCTGTCACTCTCAGGAACACAAATACCTAAGTAGGGCCCACTGGCAAGGCACCAAACTTTGGAGCTATCTGCCCTGACCTGGGTATTTCCAGAGCCCTCAGGAGCCCCAATATTTTGGGTAGTAACCACTTTGGCAGTCTATGAGGTCCTGCTGAAATTGCGTAAGTGTTACCTCTGGGATGAACTCCCAACTCATTTTGAAGTCTCTTTGCCATATAACTAATTTGTCTTTACATTTGCCCCCTTTTGTTTGAGGTCTTTTTCCATTTACATCACTAGTTGGTCCTTGGTAGTAATCCCTCAGTGCCAGAGACACTCATCCCCAGGAGTCATGTCCCATGCTGGGGGGAAGGTAATGCATTCATATGCTGAGTTTGGCTTAGAGAGAGGCCACATGTGAGCAACAAGGAGGGTCTCAGGAGGCAACTCTTAGGCACCCCACAACAATAGGCTAAGTTTCAATTTCAAGAAGAAAGGCTCACAAGCATAGTCATCAATATCAAGGGCCCATCAATGGACCATCCTCCTTTGCTAGTCATTTCCCCTGCACTTGTGGGACTGTTGCTCCTCCATTAGAGAATGTGGCAGAGCTCTCTGGGATGGGAATTCAATATTCTCTCTCTTATTGTGTGAATCTCCACCAACTGTGATAATGCCCCAAGAGCATTTGAACACATTTATATACTTTATATGTATGTTTGAGTGACCTTCCACCCATGTATCCACCATCACTAACACCCCACATCAATCATCCTCTTCTGCTCCAGTTGCAACCCTTCTATGATCTAAAGCTTCCTCAAAAATCAATCCAATAAAAAAGCCAAATACAATTTGTCAAAGACCTAAATGTAGCAAACAGAACTGTAACAGTCATAGAAGAAAACACAGATTATTATCTTCAGACAATTTGACTTTTCACAAAAAGCACAATCCACAAAACAAGAAAATATTTAAATGAGATCTCATCAAACTTAAAACCATTCATCAGACAAAGGACTATATCATGAAAGTAAAAAAAGATAACTTGGAGAAAATATTTGGAAAAAACGTATCTGAAAGCAGTTCAATATCCAGAATATACACAGAAATCTTATAACTGTAACAAAAAGACAAACAATTCAATTTTAAAAATAGCATTGCAATGAAGGATACAAGCCATTATACATTTTGTCATAGCCAACAAAATTGTGTGGGACATAGTGTAAAATATAATGTAAACTCTAACCCATAGTTAGTAGCAAAGCTTCAATATGTTTTCATCAATTGTAACAAATGTACCACACTAACAAAGATGTTGTTAATATTGGAAAGTATAGGAGGGTGAGGGAGTGGAGCATATGGGAATCCCTTATATTTTTGTGAACATTTATGTAATCTAAAGTTTCTTGAAAAATAAAAGTATATAATTAAAATAAGACAAAAAATGGGTAGAATACTTGTATGGAAATTTCTCTAAAGAAGATCTACAAATGGGCAAAAGCATGTGAAATTATACTCAACATCATTAGCCATTAGGAAATGAAAATCAAGCTACAATGAGACACAATTTCACTCCCACTTAATTGTCTATTATTGAAACAAAAACAAAAGTTTCAATGTTGGAGAGGATATGGAGAAATAGGTACAATCGTTGTTGGTGGGGATATAAAATGGTGAAAACACTATAGAATACAGTTTGGTGGTTCATCCTGAAGTTAGTAAATGACCTGGCAATCTCTCTAATAACTATCTACCCAAAGAAATTGAAAGCAGCCACTCGAACAGATATTTGCACACCCATGTTCATAGTGGCTTTATTAACAATTTTTACAAGATGTAAACAACACAAGTGCCTCTCAATCAATCAATGGATGAACAAAATGAAGTAATACATATATTGAATGCTATTCAGACTTACACAGAAATGAAGTTCTGATACATATGACAGAAACAAGCCTGACACAAAATAACAAGTAAATATTATATAATCTAAAATAGTGAAATAAATATAATATGAAATGTAGAGAGTCAGAAACTATAATATAGTTTACCAGGGGTCAGGTTGGAATAGGGAATGGAGAGTTATTGCTTAAGTTATACACAGTTTGGCATGACAGAATATTTTTGGTAATGAATAGTGCTGATGATAGCACATTTTGAACATAATTAAGAGCATTGAAATACATATTTTAGGGTGAATATTGACTATTTACTTACCAACTTTGTTAAATAAAAATAAATCTATTATCTTCAGCATTAAAATACTTATAACCAGGTCAAATGATAGTCTTCAATTTTCCAATTTCCAAAGGAGAAAATGCCAGTAAGATATTTAGTATTAAGGAAATCATTTTTAAAAAATATATATACCAAATGAGCTTTCTCTCAGATAATATGTGTTCTTATGGCTAGTGTTAAATCTATATATTCTTAAATTCTTTCTAAAGTTGCAATAACGTAAAAAAAAATATTTTCTTTTTCTTCTGAACCATTTAAAGTTTAAAACATCACTCCCTAATAATTTGGTGGCTTTCCTAAAAAAAATGAACTTTCTCCTATATAACCAAGTATAATTGCCCAGAACAGGAAATTAGCCATAGTATGTGACTGCTTTCTAATCTTCAGCAACTATTCAAATTTTTCCAAATAGCCTATTCATGCTTTTTATATAACAAAATAATACAAGAATAATTCATTGCTTTTATTTGTCACATCTCAATAGTGTCCTTTCCTCTGGAATTTCCACAGTCTTTGTTTATCATGATATTGATAGTTCTGAACTGTGTTTTACAATGCCCCTCTATTTGGGTTTGTTAGATTTTGGTTATGCATTTCTGGCAAGAATGTCACAGAAATGATTCTTTATTCACATTTCCTCTATCAAGTGCTGCACAATTTTGATTTGTCCCATTAGTGAAAATGTTAAGTTTGCTCATTTCATTTAAGAGGTATCTGCTATGTTTCCCCCAAGTAAAGTGACTCTTTTCCCTTTTGTAACTAATAAGTATTTTGTGTGGGTGTACTACAAACCTTTATAAACAACCCATTCCTTATCAAACTTTCATTGTACTTATTTATTGATTTATATTACCATGGACTTATTGGTTTTTGATTTTTGCAGAGTTATAATCAATTGTGGTCATACGTCAGACTATACATATGGCATATGTAGCACATATATAAAATTATGCATGTTCATATGTAGAGAGAGATAAGAACACATGTATTTACATTATTTTATGTCTCTGTATACATTGACAGCCATGTACTCACTTCTGGAGGAGGCAAAAGAAACATCAGAAAAGAAGAAGATAAGACAATTAAAATTACACAGGATGAGGAGCAGAAAAATGGAAAATGAAAGAAAAAGGAAATACAATCTTGAAGAATCAATGGGATACTTTTCAGTAAACCAATATGTTAATTATATTAATTCCAGAAGGAGAAAAGAGTTAAATGGCCAGAAAAATATTTGGAGAAACAGTGACTGCAAACTTACAAAACTTACCAAATCTGAGGAAAATATTAATATACAAATACAAGATGCTCAATAAATGCCAAAGAGGCTGATCCCAAATGGATCCAAATGGAGACATATTATAACGTAACTGCCGATTCCCATATTTAAATACAGAATATTAAAATTAACAGAGATGGGCAAAGCAACTCATATAAGGGACCCTAATAAGACTAATACCTAAATTCTAAATAGAAACCATTTAGGCCAGAAGGCAGAAGGAGGACATATTAAAGTGCAGAAAGAAAAAGAAATGCTACCAAAAAATATTGTTAAGGGCGATGTCCATCAAAAATAAGGGAGCAATTAAGTCAATTCCAGGCAAACCAAAATTGAATGCATTCATTATCACTAGAATGGCCTACATGAAATGGTAAAGTGAGTTTTCATTTTGAAAGAAAATGGCACAAGACATTAAGTAGAAGCTGTATGAAATAAAAGACATACAGGGCATGCAACAATATAGGTAAATATAATGTCAGTATTATATTTCCTTTATAATGTTATCTTTTACTTATTAAAATTTTTAAAAATTCAAATATAAAATAACATGTCTAAGTTTTGTAACTAGGCACACATAGCATAAGGATGTAATTTGTGACAAGGAAGTACAATATTGACAAAACAAGGCATATAGGTACAGTGTGTGTATAGCTTCTTGAAGTGAAGTTGGAATCAAAACAATTTAATTGCCATAGATTTATAATGCTGAATGTAATCTACATAGTAACCTCAAATAAAATATCTTTAAAAATCTATACAAAAGGAAAAGATAATTGAATAAAAACTGGCTCATTTTCAAAAAGCATTTTAAAAAGGGGGAGCATTAATGGAGGAAATAAAGGCACAAAGAAGCTATAAAACTTATAAAGTCCAAAAGCAAAATGTAAGAAAGAAATCTTGCCTCATCAGTAACTATCTTAAATATCGATTGTTGAAAAACTCACATCAAGTGATAGAGATTTGCAGAAGGATATAGAAATATGACCCATCTCTATTGTGGTTTATAGAGCACCCAGTTTAAATCCATAGGTATAATTTGGTTGAACATGAAAGGATGGAATATATATTTCAGACAAATAATCAAAATAGAGCTGGAGTCGCATTATTAATATTAGAGAAAATAAATTTTAAGTCAAAAACTGTTACAAGAAACAAAGAAGAATAGATAACAATAATAGGGTCAAATCAACTAAATGAGCTAACAATTATAAACATATGTGCACCTAACTACAAGTTGCCAAAATATGTGAAATAAACATTGAGAGAATTGAAGGTAGAGGTAGACAGTTTGACAATAAAACCTGGACATTTTAAAATGCCACACTTAGTAATGGATAATACATCCAAACAGAAGATCAGTAAAGAAATAGAGGAACTGAAATGTGCTACAAACCTATAAAATCTAAACAACATATATAAACAGTTTACCCATCAACAGTTAGAATATATCTCCTTCTCATGTTCATATAGATCATGCTCCAGGAAAGTTAATGTGTAACGGCACTAAAGAAGCCTCAACAAATTTAAAGTATTGAAACCATAAAAAATAACTCTTCTGAACCCAATGGAATGAAGTTAGAAGTCAATAAATGATAGAAAAATAGAAAATTTATAAATATGTGGAAATTAAACCCACACTCTTAAGAAAACAATTGGATAAAGACAAAATTATGAGGACATTAGAAAATATTTAGAAATGAATGAAAATTAAGACACAATATGTCATGATTATGGGATACAGCAAAGGCAGTACTCAGGGAAATTTATAGCTATGAACTTCTATATTACAAAACTACAAAGATCTCACTTAACAATTTAAATTTACATGTTAAGGAATTAAGAAGAGAAAAGTAATACTAGAGTTAGCAGAAGAATGGTAATAACTATTATTAGAGTAGGGATACATGAAATAGAGAAGAGAAAAAAAATGAGAGAATAAAACAAAAAAAATTGAGTCTGATAAAAATTAATAAAATAGACAAATCATTAAGTAAATTAACAAATAATAAACTGAAAATGTAGAAATAGCTAAAATCAGTGATGAAAATGGTGATATAACTACTAAACTTTGAGAAATAAAAAATAGTTTATAAGGGAATATTATGAAAAATTACATGAAAACAAAAACAGGATAATTGAGAAAAAATGGAAAAATTCTTAGAAATACACCAATTATCCAAATTTACTCAAGGAGAGATAGAAAACCTCAACAAATTGACAACAATTATACAGATTGAATCAACAATCCAAAACTTTCCACCAAAGAGAATTCCAGGACCTGATAGCTTCACTGGTAAGTTAAACCAAACATTTTAAGAAGAATTAAACATCTCATTGTTACGCTCTTCCAAAGATTTCCAGAGGAGTATACATGACTAAATTTATTTTCTAAAATGAAAAAAAAATTAGATACAGATTTTCTGTAGGAATATAGAAACAAAAATTCATAATCATGTACTAGCAAAATGAATCCAACATCATATGTTCAAAAGATTATACACCGTGAACAGGATTTGTCCCAGTAATACAAGAGTGGTTCTACATATGGAATGTGATCAATGTAATACACTGAATGAATATCATAAATAGAATGAAGGACTGTAGCAAACAATATCTCAATAAATACACTAAAGCCATTCAATACACACAGCACTCTTTCTTGATTTAAAAAAGAAAAAAAAAAAGTAGGACTAGAAGGGAACACTTTCAACTTTAAAAAGTTTTTAATGAAATATTCCAGCTAACATGCTGATGGAGGACATAAAGTTTCCCCCCAAATTCAGAAATGAGACAAGAATATCCAACTTCACAAATGTTATTCAATATTGTACTAGTATTTCTATTCAATATTTCTAGAGCAATTAGGTAAGAAAATAAAATGAAATTATGTAAGTTGAAAAGGAATATTTAAACTATCTCTATTTGTAGAAGAATCAAACATTTACATAGAAAATCCAAAGGAACATGAATAAATGTATTAGAGCTATTAAATGTGTACACCAAAGTGGCAGATCACATCAACCTAAAAAAAGTTATTTATCTATACACTAAAAATAGAAAAAGAGAAATTAGAAATTTCCATTTCCAATAAGATCTAAAATAAAAATATCTAGGAAGAAATTTAATAATTATTATAATTATAATAATATGAATAAAAAAATTAATAAGTATTGAAATATACAAAACAGTGTTGAAGAAATTAAAGAAGACCTAAAATAAATGGCAAGAATCCCATGATCTTGGATTGGAAAAGTTAATGTTGTTAACACATCAGTATTACCCATGACAATATAGAAATTCAAAGCAATCCTTATAAAATCATAGAAGCATTTTTAAAAAAGAAATGGAAAAATTGAACCTCATATTAACATGGGAATAATAGGAGTATTGAATAGCAAAATGTGTCTTGATAAACAAGAGTCAGAGTACACTCACTTCCTGATTTCAACTTGTACTACAAAGTGATAGTAATCAAAACCGTGTGCTACTGGTATACAGATAGATTCATTTTCAAAACTGAATTGAAATTCCAAAAATAGATCCACATATCTGGCCAATTGTTTTTCAGCAAGAGGATTACATACATGAAGTGGGGAAAAACTAGTATTCTCAACAAATAGTGTGGGAAAAGCTGAATATTGACATGCAGAAGAATGAAGTTAGACACCCATATCACAACATATGCAGAAAGCAATAAGAAATGAATAAGGAACTAAATATAAAATCTAAAGTTTTAAAAACCTTAGAAAATAGTCTTCACAACAAGGCTGTAATGAATTCTTAGATATGACACCAAAAGCATGAGATTCAAAAGAAACAATAGATAAATTTGATTTCATAAAAATTTAAAACTTTCTGCATTAAAGCACATTATCAAGAAAGTGAGAAAAGGACAACCTACACAATGGGGGAAATTAGTTTCAAACAATATATTTTTAAAGGTTTAATAACCAGAATATATAAAGGACAATTACAATGAAACTACAAAAGACAAACAACCCAATTAAAACATGGATAAAGTTCTTAAATAGACATTTCTCCAAAGAATATATACAAAGGGCCAATGTGCACATGAAAAGTTGTTTAGCTTCGTTAAACATTAGGGAATTGCAAAAAAATAAATAAATAACAAAACAAAACAAAAAAATGCATTTAGGAAATTAAGATTGTAGGAAGATGACAGAGAAGGGAACTCCAGTACTCAGTCCTTCCACAAAAACAGTATTAAACAGCAGGAACTGTCTGAAACAACTGCTTTGAAAATCCAAAGGCCAGAAGAACACTGTACAGCATCCTGGCAAGAGCAGAAAATGGTTGATAAATTATAGTAAGGAGAAGTATATTGTTATCCCCACATAGGAGCTATGGGGGTTAATTTCCCACTGTAGTAAAAGGCCACTGAGGGGTGCAGCACCTGGTTAGTTTACTGGTGACAGATAAGGATGTAAAAATTCTCTTCTGCAACACCAGGGGTGGGCATCTTGAAAGTTGCTCATGGCTTTTGGTTAGTGATATTGGATCTCTGGGAAGTAGGCTATGAGTGTGGCCATTGTTTCAACCTACACCAGGCAAATGAGGTGACAGCTAATGTTTCAACCATCTAGACGAGGGAAGCAGCTGCCATTATTTCAAACTGCCCTAGACAGGGGCAGCACAATGGAGACTTAAGGATCCTATACTGCCTCAAGGTTGTGGGAGACAGTTGAAGGGCTACATGTGCTGTACAGGCCAAGAAACTCTAGCCATGCAAGAAGCTCTTGGCATCCAACCTGATTCCTTCTTCATGGCATGTGGAACCTGTCTACAAACCATTGTAGGTTAATTCTAGCCCTATTTTGGCTGTGAAAGACTTATTTGGGAAAGTACTTTCTGGCATGCCACATCTCCCAGAATTTGCAGTCCAGGCAAAAGCAGCTTGAGATGCTGAAATGTGTGTAAGAAACTATGGAGGTAGAAAGTCTTGGGCAAAGGCATGCAGCTTCACACACCCAGGAGTGGGAGATCTATCTTGTGGGAAATAGAGGGGAAAACCAACTTTCTGTAAAAAGAGAATCTCTAAAATACCTAACATGTAAAATGCTGGGACAAACACCATGAAAGACAGGGAAAACCTTGAACACTTCATTCACTTTGTGCAGAACTTACAGATAGGAGAGCTGAAGCTCAAGAAAATCTCTGTATCATCAGCAGCTGGTTACAAAATCAAGAAACAGGTATATAAGGAAATAAAACCCAGAGATAACATTTTAAAATATTAAAATGTGTAGTATACAATAAAAAGTTGGAAGACAAACAGAGAAACAGAAAATGATGGCCCATCCACAGGTAGAGGATAAAAATTGATAAAGCACCAATTAAGAAGACCAAAATATGGACATATTGAACAAAACCTTTAAAAATTACTTTAGAAATGCTCAGGTCATAAAGTAAAATATAGAGAAAGAATTAACAGATGTCAGGAAAATAATGAAAGAGAAATATGAAAATATTAAAGACATAGAAATTTTATAAAAGAACAAACAGAAGTACTGGAGTTCAAGACCAAAATAACTGTAATTAAAAAATGCCCAGGAGGGGTCAAGGGCAGTTTGGAGCTGGTGGAAAAAAGTATAAATGGAGAAACAGATGAGGCTCAAGCGAATGGGTTCCCATCTAGCATATAGGAGGCCCAGGGTTCAAATCTCAAGGCCTTCTCGTGAAGGCAAGCTGACCCACCCAGCAATCTGACCCAAGCAGAGACCTGAACCATAAGGAGAGCTGGCCCATGTGGAGTGCTGGTCCACACAGGTCTGCTGTCCAGTGTGGAGCTGGCACAGCAAGATGATGCGACAGAAAGAGAGACAGAGGAGAGACAATAAGAGACACAGTTGATCAGGGAACTGACGTAGTGCAAGAGATTGAGCACTTCTCTCCCACTCCAGGAGATCCCAGGATCAGTTCCTGGTGCCACCTAAAGAGAAGACAAGCAAAGAAGAACACACAGAGAGCAGACAGCAAGGACAAAATAATGGGAGGGGATAAATAAATAAATAAATAATTTTTTTAAAAAAGTATAAGTGAACTTGAAGACAAGACACTTGAAATGAGTCAGGATAGGAGCTGAAAGAGAAAACTATAAAAAGTGAAAAGCCTAAGAAACTTCTGGGATGCCATTAAGCACGCCAATATCCACATTAAGCAAGGCCAAGAGGAGAAGAAAGAGAGAAAGGGGAGAAATAATATACTAAGAAATATTGACAGAAAACTTCCCAAACATAGTAAAAGACATGAATATGCACATCCAAGAAGCTCAGAGAACAACAAACAGGTTAAACAATCACAGTATCAAATGGAAAAGACAAGGAAAGGGCTTTGAAATCTGCAAGAGAAAAGTATTGTGTTATGTAAAATGGAGTCTCTATTAAATTTACTGCTGATTTCTCATCAGAAACCATGGAGGCAAGAAGGCTGTATGTTGACATACTTAAAATGCTGAAAGAAAACAATTGCTGACCAAGAATTTTATATCCCATGAGACTTTCTTTCAAAGATGAAGAGGGATATTAAAACATTCTCAGATAAACAAAATCTGAGGGAGTTCATCACCACTAGACATTCTCTACAAGAATGGTGAGTTTTTCCCTTAAAATCCAATTACTAACATCATGCATTAGTATTGTTCATTTGTTATAGTTCATGAAACAGTCCATAATCCACCACATGGTTCCTTGTGTTATAAAGTTCTGTGCCTTGTACAAACCATTCACAAAGTGTACATTCAGTGGCTCTCAGCTTCCATACAGACTTGTATTTTCATCAACTCAGGAAATTTTAGAATGTTTTCCTTAGTTCAAAAGAAAAATTCCCATGTACACCTATTATTGAACCTTAGCATTGATATAGTACCTTCTTTGACATTGTTGCAAGAATATTACAATATCGTGTTAATTATACTCCATAAGTTAGATTATTTTGACTATGCATCATCATATTCTTAACACTTTGTAATAGTGACATACATTTGTGTTAATTCATAGAAGAACATTCTTGTATTTGTACATTTAGCTAAAGCCATTAACCCCTACCAAATTCACTATGTTATACAGTCTGTAGAGTATCCTCTAGCTTTCTTTCAATTGACATTTACATCCCTAGACTAACTCTTTCAGACACAACTATATTTATAAATCAACAGTGTTAGCTAAGCTCAATAAAATGTGTTACCATCAAATCTATTTATCTCCATGATTTTACTGTCAAGCTAAACATTATACATAAATTAAGCATCACTACCCCTTCTCAGCCCTCAGTCTGTTTCCTAGTAACCTATACTCTAAATTTCATATGTTTTTCTTTGTATTTAACTTATGTTAGTGAGACCACACAATATTTGTCCTTTAATGTCTGCCTTACTTCACCCAAAATAACATTTCCAAGGTTCATCCATGTTGCCATATGCATAACAATTTTATTTCTTCTTACAGCAGCATAGTATTCCATCATATGTATATGCCACATTTTGTTTATCCATTCAACAGTTGTGGACACTTGAGTAGTTTCCATCTTTTGGTAACTATGAATAATGCCACTATGAACATTGTTGTGAAAATGTCTGCTTCCATTCCTTTTTTCAGTTCTTCTGGATATCTTTCAGTAGAGGGATTGCTGGATCATATGGCAGTTCTATACTTAGCTTCCTGATGAACCCATTTCCATAGTCACTGCACCATTCTGCACTACCACAAACAGCAAAAGAGGGTTATTATTTCTCCTTGTATCAATTTTTTTTCTTTTCTTGCTCATGATTTAGGTGTAAGGTTTTAAAAAATTACCACCTACCAACCACATGATCTTGAAGATATTTGTCTACAATTTCTTCTATGAGTTTTATGGTTGTTGCTTTTACATTTAGGTCCTTAATACATTTTGAGTTAATTTTTGTATAAGAGATGAGATAGATGTCTTCTTTCTTTCTTTTGGGTATGGCTATCCAATTCTCCCAGCACTATTTGTTAATAGACTATTAGGTCCAGCTGGGAGGGCTTGATAACTTGTGAAAAATCACTTGACTTTAGATGTGAGGGTCTATTTCTGAGTTCTTTATTCAGTTCCATAGGTGAATCTGTCTTTATGCAAATACCATGCTGTTTTTACCACTGTAGATAAGTAATATTCTTTAAAGTCCAGAACTGAGAGTCCTCCAACTTTGTTCTTTTTTCAGACATTCTTAGCTATTTGGGGTCATTTACCAAAGAGATTTGATAATGTGCTTTTCCATTTCTGCAAAAAGGTGTTGGGATTTTTACTGGGATTGTGTTGAATCTGTAAATCAGGTTGGGTAGAATTGACGTCTTAATGATATTTAGTCTTTCAATCCAAGAATGGAATGGCCTTCCATTTATTTAAGTATTTTTATGTTTCTTTTAGCTATGTTTTGTAATTTTCTGAATACAGGTCCTTTCTGACATAGGTTAAATTCATTCCTAAAAATTTGATGCTTTTTCTCACTATGGTAAATGGAATTTTTTTCACTTCCTCTTCAGATTTCTCTTTACTATTCTTTAGAAATCCTACTGTTTTTTGTGTATTATGCTTGTATCCTGCACTCTGATGAACTTGTTCATTAGTTCTAGTTGCTTTGTTGTAGAGTTTTCAGGACTTTCTAGGTATAGGATCACATCAGTGAATAGCAAACATTTTATTTCTTCCTATACAATTTAGATGCCTTTTATTTATTTTCCTTAACTGGTTGTTCTAGCCAGAACCTCTACAGTTACACTGAACATTAGTGGTGATAGTGGATATCCTTGTCCTGTTCTCAATATCAGCAGGAAAGATTTCAGTCTTTCACCATAAAGTACAATGTTAGTTGTGGGTTTTTCATGTTGAGAAAGTTTCATTCAATTCCTATATTTCACAGTGTTTTTACCATGAAATGATTCTGTATTTTGTCAAGTTCCTTTTCTGTGTCAATTATGATAATGTGATTTTTCTTCTTTGATTTATTAATCTAATGTATTGCACTGCTTTTCTTGTGGTGAACCATCCTTGCATGCCTGGGATAAAAGCCACTTGATCATAATGAATAATTATTTTAATGTGTTGTTGGATTTGATTAGGGAATATTTTGTTGAGGATTTTGGTATCTATATTCATTGGGAAATCAGTCTGTAATTTTCTTTTTTCATTATATCTTTATCTGACTTTGGTATTAAGGTGATGTTGGCTTCTTAGAATATTTTTAGTAATATTCCTTCCTATTTAATTTTTGGAAGAATTTGAGCAGGTATTTTATTTTATTTTATTTTTAAACAATTTATTGAAGTATATCATTCATACATAAACCATAAGTGTTCAGTAAACATCGTGAACTTACAAAACAAACATGTATAACATCATACAGGGCTCCCACACATCACCCCCCAAACACCCCTCATTGTTGTGAAACATTTGCTAACAAATTATGAAAGAGCATCATCAAAGCATTACTAGTAGCCATAGTTTGCATCTTCCTCCCCTATATATCTTTTAAAGGATTTATTTATTTATTTATTCACTTTTATCCATTTTAACCCTCCACCAGTTTTTGCTGTTTCTGTGTCCATTCACTGGGCAACTTTCTGTGTCCATATCCTGCCCTATCTTCTCATCCTTCTCCTCCTGTCTTCACTGGGATTCAATCCTCAGAACCCCTGATGTTGGAGAGAGGCATCCTACCACCTGAGCCACCTTAGTTCCTGGTTTTTTGGTGTGTCTCATCTTGGCTTTCCCTTGTATCACTGTCTGGTATGTCATCATCTTGCTGAGTGGCTTGCAGGGCCTGGCATCTCACCTGCTTGCGGGGCCTGGTGTAACACCCATGCACAGGGCCTGGGGGGCTCACCTGCTCACTGGGCCTGGCAGCACACCTGTTGCACGGTACCTAATGGCTCACCCACTCGCGAGGCCTGCTGGCACACCTGCACATGGAACCTAGTATCCTAAATGCTTTCTATATTTTTCTTTTTTTCTTCTTTTTACTGGGAGTTCCCAGGGATCAGACCCAAGTCCCTCCATATGGGAGACAGACACTCAACCACCCAAGCCACATTCGTCCCCCTGCTATATCTCTTAAGGTTGACCAATGATATCCAGAGTTACAGTCTTTTCCCATACAGGATGGTCATATAAAAAAATAAGGCTTAGTTTATCACCAGCATTCTAAAAACCAGATCTAGGAAGTAAAACTAGGTCTGGGATACATGCATGGTTTCTAATATAGCAAATGTTCAGCCTATCTTGATTATCACAAAATCAGTACAGCAAGAATATTCGCAAGAGCAGGTATTTTATTCATTCTTCTTGAAATAATTGGTAGAATTCACATGTGAAGCCATCTGGTGCTGGACTTTTTTGTTGGTAAGTTTTTGATGAAAGATTTAATCCCTTTACTTGTAATTGGTCTGTTGACATCTGATATTTCTTCTAGTGTCAGTGTAAAAAACAAGAACAGGCTTAAGACTTGTCAGAGTATCATAACTGCAATGAGGTTTAAATTGTCAATCAAAGGAAAGCTGCTATAACATGTCAGGGATGAAAAAGTGTGGGGCACTGATCCATGAGCTGGGGAAATTTGTGTTGATGTCCCTGAATTTCTCTAATTCATTTGTTCCTTTGAACTCTCTTAATGTGAAGAAGTGGCTTACACCTCCCTAGTAATATCTTGCAAGTATCTACTCCTTCATCAGAGGTCATACAAAATTTTCTCCATCCAAATCATCTTATGCCTTTTCAGGTTATATCCCTATTTCACCTGGTGGACACCAGGCTGATAACTAGAGTTAAGCAACAATATTACACAGCTGTGAAAGTAATGAGTCTGATAAATGATGAAATATACTATACCCCATAGTATCCATAATATCTTCTGAGCATATACTATCAAGAGCTGGTATAGTCCAAGTGCTTTGGATCCTGAGCATGTTTAATCAAGTAGGCCCAAACATAGTTTGTTAAACTCTCCCCTGATATACTGAAAAAATAACCTAGAAGTCACCCAGTAGATTGTCTAAACTCAATACTTAAAGGTCACCTGGAAGCATTGAAAAAGTGATGGCATCCAACAAATGAGGTAGATATGGCAAAATTGTCCTAGAAGACAGTGGAAAAGGAAGTAAGAGACACAGAGAAGTAAAAATGCAAAGGTGGATATACTGCACAAGAGTAGTGAACAAACCTGGTGATTATTTTCTAACCAAATCCCAAGAAATTACACCATTTATCAAGTCATAAAGATTGTAGTAGTGAGGGGACATCATTATCACAAAGATGTTCAGAGGGATGGCTATTCCAGGGTTAATGGTAAGAAAGGCCATTACATAATTAGTTTCCTTAATAGCAAAGGAAATGATAAATCATCAAAATAATAGAAGGCAAAAAATAAGGATGAGATAGATATAATTATCAAATGAAAGGGAAATTTGTAAAGTAGTCTGGAAGTCTGTCACTCAAAGAGTTATGAAAAATAATAATAAAATTTGGCATTCCTAATGACAAAATAGATAGACAGCAATATGAGTAACAATCAATTTGGACCATTAAATTAAAAAGTTTTTCTACATTTTCATTCTTTGTTGAAAGCTAAAAGAAAGAATCTTTCCCACCCAAACAAAGAGGAAAACCCATATGAACTACTAAACCAGAATAGTTCTTGAACACATCAAAGAGGTGAGTTTGCAGTGAGCAAGTTGCCTGAAATCCATGGTGAGTCATCTCCCCTAAAAAGGCTAGGGAGAAACATAAAGTACAGACTGTCTTACCAGAGAATGGGAGGACACTATGCCATGTGACATAAACCCTGGTAGAAGAAAGTTGTTACAATGTTTACAAAGTACTAAAGGCTGATTAATTGAGCTAGCATGATAGTATAGAACATGGGGGAGTACCAGAAACAAGGAGAGTTTTCATTTACTACCCGGCTTATTTCCAGGATCATCACCAGCTGCTCATATGCAATTGGACGTGACTGGAGGAATCACTGAGAAGAGGAACAGTTCTGGGCTGCCCCTCACCTTGAAAAAACTTACTAAATTGTATAGATAATGACATAAGGCTGCTAGGGAAGGGAGAGAGCAAATGCAGTGCTGAGGGAAATTTACAGTCATCAATGCTTACATTAAATAAAGAAAGAGCTAAAATTGAAGACCTAACTGAACACCTGGAAGAATGAACAAAAGAACAGGAAACTTGTGCCAAAGTAAGCAGAAGGAAAGAAATTATAAAGAACAGAGCAGAAATAATGGAAATACAGACCAAACAAAAAAAACAGAATCAACAAAACCAAAAGATGTTTTTTTTTTAGAAGATTAATAAAATTGACAAAACCTTAGAGAAACTGACAAAGACAAAAAGACAGAAGATACAAATGTAAAATCAAAAATAAGAGGGGTGACATAAACACTGACAGTACAGAAATAAGAGAAATCACAAGAAGATGCTATGAACAACTGCATGTCAAAAAACTACACAATGTAAATGACATGGAAAAATTCCTAGAAGCATACAAACTACCTGCATTGACCCTAGTAGATATAGAGACCTCCGCAAAATAATCACAAGTAAAGAGATTGAAATGGTCAAAAATATCTCAAAGATAAAAACCCCAGGACCAGATTACTTTTCAGGTAAAGTATACCAATCATTCAAAGATAATTTAATACCAATCTTGCTCAAGCTCTTCCAAAAATTGAATAGGAGGGGAAAATACAAACTCATTTTATGAGGCCATCATCCTAATACCAAAACCAGATAAAGATACTGTGAAAAAATAATATTACCAACCAATATCTCTAATGAATATAGCTGCAAGAATCCACCATAAAATGCTTGCAAATCAAATCCAA
This sequence comes from Cabassous unicinctus, assembly GCA_029593785.1. Lineage (NCBI taxonomy): Eukaryota > Metazoa > Chordata > Mammalia > Cingulata > Chlamyphoridae > Cabassous > Cabassous unicinctus. The sequence goes on along the minus strand of JAQZBX010012169.1, from coordinate 4,424 downwards.
AAGCACATTAAAATAATTATACACAACAATCAAGTGGGTTTTATCCCAGGTATGCAAGGGTAGTTCCACACTAGAAAATCAACTAGCAGAATAAGCCATATTAATAAATTGAAGAAGCAAAATCACATGATCATCTCAATTGTTGCAGAAAAGATGTTTGAGAAAATACAGAATCCTTTCATTTTTTAATTTTATTTATTGTTTTAATGTATTTAAAAAACTTTTAAAGATATTTAGACTATACAAATGTCACATAAAAAATAAAGGGATTCATATATGCGCCGCTCCCAACATCTCCCACATTTTCCAACATTAACAACATCTTTCATTAATGAGGTGCATTCATTGCAATTGATGAACACATTTTGTAGCATTGCCACTAAGTGTGGATTAAAGTTTACATTGTAGTTTACTCTCTCTCTCACGCAGTTTTTAGGTTATGGCCAGATAATGGCCTGTATCTGTCATTGCAATGTCATTTAGGACAATTCCCAAGTCCCCAAAATGCCCCCATATAACACCACTTTTTCCCTCTCCCTGCCCTCAGAGCCTCCATTGGCCACTGCCTCCACATAAATGATATAATTTCTTCCATCACTAGAATAAAAATAGGTCTATAGTAGAAAAACAGTAAGTCTACTTTAGTCCATAGTTCATTCCTCAATCTTGAGGTTTCTGGGATGCTGATGTCCACTCCACCTCTAATTAAAAGGGGCCTGTGATCCCATTTGCAGTAGCAACTAAAAGAATCAAATACATAGCAAAAAATTTAACTAAAGATGTAAATGACTTATATGCAGAAAACGACACAACACTGTTAAAGGAAATCAAAGAAGGCTTAAATAAATGGAAGAATATTCCCTGTGCATGGATAGGAAGACTAAACATCATTAATTTATCTATCCTACCCAAACTGATCTACAGATTTAATACAATCCCAATAAGAATCACCATGGCATTTACCAAATTAGAAAAACTAACTATGAAATATATTTGGAAGGGCAAGAGGCCCAGAACAGTAAAAGACATATTGAAAAAGAAAAATGAAATCAGTCGAATCATACTAACTGAATTATAACATACTACACTAACTGAATTATAACATACTACAAAGCTACTGTGGTCCAAACTGCATGGTATTGGCACAAGGATAAACATACTGACCAAAGAAACTGAATTGAGAGTTCTGATATAGATCCTTGCATATACAGTCAACTGATGTTTTAAAAATATTTTAAAAGATGCTTAGGTTACATAAATGTTACACAAAAATTGCAGGGATTCCATGTTCCCCACGTTCCACACCTCCCACAACCTCCCACGTAAACATCTTTGATTAGTGTGGCACATCACTTGCAATGGATATACACATCCTGGAACTTTGGCAATAAGCATGGACCATCGTTCACATTGTAGACCACACTCCTCCCACACAGTTCTGCATGTTATATGATGATGTAAAATGGTCTATATCTGTCACTGTAATGTCATTCAGGATAATTCCCAAGTCCCAGAAAAGCCTTGGTATTACAACTGCTTTTCCCTGTTCCCCCACCACCCCTGAAAATGTCCAGTGGCCAATGGCTCCACATCAATATTGTAATTTCTTCCATTGCTTGAATCACAATATGTCTACAACAGGATACCAGTAAGTCCACTCTAGTCCATAGCTGTTCCCCCAGTCCTGAGGAGTCTGGGATGATGATGTCCACTCCACCTCCAAGTGAGAGGGGGCTTATATCCCATGGATAAGAAGGATGGGATTATCCTGCTTCCAGCTGCAGGCTTTCTCCATTCCCTGAGAAGGCCGTTGTCCATCATCGTCTCCTCACCAAGTGACTTGGGTGAGTCCATTGAGCTGTAGAGTAGGAGTTGCAGCTCCACTGACATTCCAGGGACAGCTGGCCCACGGGCAGACCAAAGGCTCCAGTCACTAGAAGTACACCTACAAACTCCAGCTTTACATATAGGTTTGAAGAGAAGGGACTGATGGACCATGTGCAAGGAGGACTTATTTGAGTACAACTCAATCTCTGGAGCTATCCCCCCTTATATAGGACCTGGGTGTCTCCAGAGTCCCCTCAGGAGCTGTGTGGGATGATAGCCACTTTGGTGTTCTATGAGATTCTACTGAGGGGTGCATAAGCGTTACCTCTAGGATGACCTCCTGACTCTCTTTGAAGTCTCTTAGCCATATGAACTCATTTTTCTTTACCTTTTCCCCCTTTTATTTAAGGTCTTTTTCCAGTTGTAGTGCCAGTTGGCACTTGGTATTAAACCCTCGTTGCCAGGGAAGCTTATCCCCGGGAGTCATGTCCCACACTGGGGGGAAGGTAATGCATTCATTTGCTGAGTTTGGCTTAGTGAGAGGCCACATTTAAGCAACAAGAAGGCTCTCAGGTGGCAACCCATAGGCGCCCTATAACAGTAGGCTAAATTTCAACTATGAAAGCAAGGCTCATAAGGCTACTAATCAATAACAAGAACCCTTTGGTGGAACATCCTCCTTTGTCAGACAGTGACCATGCACTTGGGGGACTGTTGCTGTTCCCTTGGAGAATGTGGCAGAGCTCTCCAGGCTGGTAAATCAGTATTCTCTCATTTATTGAGTGATTCTCCACCCACTGTGACCATGCCCTACCTCTTGGTCATTTGAACAATTTTATACATCTTTTATGTATATTCAGCTGAACTTCCTCACATGAAACCCCCATTCCAGATACCCCCTACCAATGATCCTCTCCTGCCCCTGTTGTAACCCTTCTGTGATCCAAACCTTCCTTAAAGATGAAGCCCATATAATAGCCAAATACAATTAAGAGGAAAATGAAATAATAATGATAAGTCTAAATGTAAGAGATAAAATACATGGAAACTTAAAAAAACACTGCAAATAAATTTAAATTAAAGGATTGGGATATTCAAAAAATGGAAAAAAAACAAAAAAAAATTTTTTTAACATTTTTTTTTTATCACAGCATTATCGGGTGTCCAGTCTGTACCATGACACCTTCCCCTCACACTCCCCAGTGTCTATCAAATTTTCATTTAATTTTCAAAGAAGTTTTAGGTCACAGCAAAGTCACACACACAATACTGAAGACTCATATAGCCAACCTCCTCCCCATTTCCTCACCCCATATTAAAACCTTTTTGTATGTGGATGGTAGGATTGTTATTACTGTTATACAGATAGTGAAAAAAAGCTACTAAAGATGGTCAATGGTTTACATTATAGTTTACAATTTAGATGGTATAGTTTATTAATTTTTGATGAAATTTACCATGTCCTGTGTCCATCACTGAAAAGTAATGAAAACATTTCCACTGACCGCTAAATACTCCCTGTTTGATATATTCTGCCCCATCCATCTTGGGCACCTGACACCCCCCTGTCTTGACTCATTGGATGACAAGATTCATATTTACATGCAACAAGTGGTCTAGATATGCTGATTTTCCTCCCCTATTAGGATCCACCCTTGCTCATAAGAGATGCCCATCTGTCTGTTTCTGGGTAAATCGGTCCACCCAATAATGGGGATCCATCTCCTTCCCACTCACTGCTTGGGTCTCCATTCCCCAAAACAACACATTATGACAGGATGAACACTCACACACTCCCCAGAAACCTACTCCAGATGTGCCCCATCTTGAATGCCCCCCAAACCAACACCCTAAACCAGTGACACTACCTTGTCCTATTGCCATAAGAGCATTCCTACTCCTGTAGTTTCAACCTCATACCCACAAATTGACTGTTCACCTGGTCCCTCTCCCATCTCTCCCTTCAGTATCCTGAGTATTGTAATCCACCCTTCCTAATCTACCCACCTGTCAACCCTGCACCACCAAACACAGTAATATCACTACTCACCTGTCCTATCCTTCAATATGCAACTATATTCTATCATTTTATCATAGATTATGTCCATATAGGTGATGGCTCAAAACCTTCTCTTCTCTTTCTCTTGTTAACCTATCTTTCAGACAATGGTTCTCAGAGACTGCTCACTTTCCTCAATTCAAATCAGTGAGGTCATGTACTATTCATCCTTCAATGCCTGGCATGCTTCACTCAACATAAGGTCTTCAAGATTCATCCATGTTATTCCATGTGTTAGCACTTTATTCCTTCTTACAGCTGAGTAAGATTCCATTGTTTGTATGTACCACATTTTGTTTATCCTTTCATCTGTTGATGGGCACCTGGGTTGATTGCAACTTTTGGCAATAGTGAACAATGCCACTAAGAACACTGGTGTACATATATCTGTTCGTGTCTTTGATTTCAATTATTCTGGGTATATACACAGCAGTGGAATCCCTGGATCATACAGAAGATCTACTGTTAGTTTACTGAGGAACTGCCAAATATTCCTCCACAATAGCTAGACCATTCCACTATCCCACCAGCAGTGGAT
>JAQZBX010012168.1:19806-41713 GCA_029593785.1 Cabassous unicinctus | reverse complement strand
AGGGACAAGAATCCCTCAAGAACATAGGTAGTACTTAATAAAAGAACATGCCAATATGTAAAGCCCTCAATTCCAAGTAAATTTGAAACTCATATTGCAATAATTGAAACTTAGTGGTTACCATAAGTTCTGAAGGGAGGTGGGTGGAAGAATAGAATAGTTGGAACATAGGGCATTTTTAGGGCATTAAAATTGTTCAACATGGTCTTGCAGTAATGAATACATGCCACTTCAATTTCACCAAAATTGATAAATGTGTAAGATCTAAAATGTAAGCCATAATGTAAACCATTTACCATGGTTATTAGCAATACTCCAATATTTGTAAATCAATTTTAAGAAATAACTTCTGCATGTAAAATGTTATTAATAAGGGAGAAAGGAATATTGGGAGGGCATTGGGAATTTGGGAATCACCTATGTTCTGTTTGACTTTTCTGCATCCTATACCTTCTTTGAAGATAAAATAATAAAAATTTAGACATTAGGGAAATATATGGAAGAAAAAAATCACTGTACATACAAGACAACAGAAACTACAGTGATGAAACACAATATCCAATTTTTTTTATTATTAAAATTAAAAAAAAAGTTTTTGTGTTTTATTGATGATTTTTAAAATTATCATTTCATTTTCTTATTAATTTAATTTTAATATTTTGTTGGCTTCATTTTTTGGAGAGGTATTGGATCACAAAAGTGTCACAACAGTGGCAGGGAAGAATCTTGATGTGGAGCATCAGTGATGGGTGGATGCATGGGAATGGGTTCACCTGGGGCATACCTGTAAAGCAAAAAAATTAGTTCAAGTGTTCATTGGACATTGTTTCAGTGGGTGGAGAGCCACACAGTAACCGAATGAGTACTGAGCTCCCATCCTTGGAGTTCTGCTACATTCTCTAATTGTTCAGCAAGAATCCCCTGAGTGCAAGGGCAGTGCCTATTGAAGTAAGGCAGACCATTATGCCAAGCCCTTGATACTGATGATTGTACTTATGAACCTTTTTTTGTGGAATTAAAACTTAATCTAATATTATACACTGCCTATGAGTTACCTCCAGAAAACCTCCTCTTTGCTCAAATAAGGTCTCTCTCTAAGGCAAACTCAGCATATAAATACACTACATTCCCCCTGGCGTGGGACATGACTCCCGGTGATGAACCCCGTGGCACTGAGGGAAATTACCAAACACCAACTAGCAACACATCTGGAAAAAACCTTGACCAAAAGGGAGAAATGGTAAATACAAATGAGTTTTTATGGCTAAGTGATTTCAAAGTGAGTCAGTAGGTCATTCCAGAGGTTCTGCTTATGCAAGTCTCATCAGAATCTCACTGACTGCCACAGTAAACAGTGCCTTAAATATCAGGGTTCCTGAGGGCTCTAGAGACATTCAGAAGTTATAAGCAGTGCAGACAGCTCAAGAATTCAGCACCCTGACAGTGGTCCATACTTCGGAATTTATGTTCCCCAGTGTAACAGACTTAGACTCATTTATAAGTTCTCTATACATGGCTCTTCAGCCCCTCTTATTTGAAGTGTTAAGCAGCACTATCATTTATAAAAATATGTTCCAGAGACTTAAATCTTTGGTCCATCCATTTGCCACTTGAGTCCTGGATTTCAGCAGAGATGCAACAATTACTCTCTAGTTCATTTGAATAAAAAAAGACAACAAACTTGAGATGTTGATGGACAACACCCATTCCAAGTAACAGAGAGTGTCTACAACTGCAAGCAAGATAGTTCCATCCATCTGCCCCATTTGATCTATGCTCTCTATCAATTAGAAGCAGAGTGGGCAACACCATCCCAAAATTGTCAAAGTTGGGGAATGAAAAGTGGACTTAAGTAGAATTATTATCATTCTACTAAAAACTTATTATTATTCTAGCAATGGAAGAACTCTTATCATTGATCTAGGCCACCATAGGTTCTGAGGGATGGGAGAGGGAAGATTAGCAGTAATATGGGGGCATTTTCAGGACATTGTATTTGTCCTGCATGATATTTCAGTGCCAGATAAAGGCAATTGTATATTTTTTCATAACTTACAAAATTGTGCAGGACAGAGTATAAACTGTAATGTAAACTCCAGTCCATAGCTAGCAGGAGAGCTTCAATATTTGTTCAACAATTGTAACAAATGCACTAAAATAATGAATGATGTTGTAAATGTGTGAAAGTTTGGTAGGAGAAGTGAGTGGTGATATACGACTCTTTTGTATTTTTTTATGTAACATTTATGTACTCTAAATATATTAAAAATAATTAATTACTCCAAAAAAATTTCAGTATGTCAGTCGTCAATAAACTTCTAAACTCCCACTACTGAAGGATGCATCCCTTCACAGTTTTCTCTCTCAAAACCATAGGACAAAAAAGTACCTAGAACTGAGCATGACATAAGACAGATTGTTGGAAAAACAAATCACTAAAGAAAAAAAAAAATCAAAGACTGGGAAAAGATATTCCATTCATACAGTAACAAAAAAAATATTTTGAGTTGCTATAATATTTTTAGAGACAAGGAAGGACATTATATATTAATAAAGGGGGCAATTCACCTGGAAGAAATAACAAATATAAATATATATATATACCTAACTAGGATGCCTGTTGATATGTGAGGCAAAAATTGGCAAAACTGAACAGAGAAATCTATATCTATGCAATAATATTTGAAGACTTCTATTGACCACTCTCAGCAATGCACAGAACATCTGCGCAGAGGATCAATAAAGAAACAAGAGAGTTTGAATAATATGATAAATGGACTAAACCTAACAGACTTTTACAGAACATTGCACCCCATGTCAGCAGGTTATACATTCTTTTCAAGTTTTCATGAATCTTCTCCATGATATACCATATATTGGATCATAAAGCAGATCTCAATTAATTCAACAAGATCAAAATTATACAAAGCACTTTCTCCAATCATAATGGAATAAAGTTGGAAATCAACAAGAGACAGAAAAAGGGAAAATTCACAAATATATGGAGATTAAATAACACAGTCTTACATGATCAGTGTATTAAAGAAGAAATTGTGAGAGAAATCAATTAATATCTTGAGATGAATGCAAACAAGAGCACAGCATATCAGAACATAAGGATTACAGCGAAAGGCAGTGCTGAGAGGAAAATTTATAGCCCTCAATTCTTACATTAAAAAAGAAGAAAAATCTAAAATCATTGACCTAATTACACAGATGGAGGAACTAGAAAAAGAACAGCATATTATTCCCAAAGCAAGTAGAAGAAATGAAATAACAAAAATCTGACAGAAATAAATGAAACTGAGAATGAAAAAAGAAAGAATTAACAAAACCAAAAGTTGGTTCCTCAAGAAGATTAACAAAATTGGCAAATGCTTAGCCAGACTGATAAAGAAATAAGAGAGAAGATGCAATATGTAAAACAGAAAAATGAAAACGGGGCCATTACTGCTGACCCCAAATACAGAAATAAAAGAGATCATAAGAGAACGCTATGAACAACTACATGCCAAAAGCCTATACAATGTAGATGAAATGGAAAAATTCCTAAGAACATACAAATAGCCTACACTGACTCTAGAAGAAATAGAAGAGCTCAACAAACCAAACACAAGTAAAAGGATTGAAACAGTCATCAGACAACTCCCCAAAATGAAAAGGCCAGCACCAGATAGATTCACGGGTGAGTTCTAACATGCATCCAATGAAGAGTTAAAACCAATCTTACTCAAGCTTTTCCAAAAAGGTGAGTTAGAAGGAACACTACCAAACTCATTCTATGAAGCCAATATCACCTTAATGCCAAAGCCAGTTAAAGATATTGTGAAAAAGAATGTTACAGACCCATTTCCCTAATCAATACAAATACAAAAATCCTCAAGAAAATACTTGCTAATCGAATCCAAAATCACGTAAAAAGAATTATTAATCATGTTCAAGTGGGTTTTATATTAGGTATGCAAGGGTGGTTTAACACAAGAAAATCAATCTGTGTAATACTTCACATTAATAAATCAAAGAAGTAAAATTGCTTGATCCTATCAATTGGCACAGAAAAGGCATTTGATAAAATACAGCATACTTTCTTGATAAAAATACCACAAAATATAGGAATTGAGGGAAATTTTCTCTACATGTTGAAGGTCATATATGAAAAAACCCACAGTTAACATTATACTCAATGATGAAAGAATGAAAAGTTTCTCACTGAGATCAGGGACACGACAAGGTTTTCCACTGTCACAACTGTTATTCAATATAGTGCTAGAGGTTCTAGTTAGAGCAATGGGGCAAGAAAAAGAAATAAAATACACCCAAATCTGAAAGAAACAAATAAAACACTCAATTTTCACAGATGATATGAACCTGTACCTAGAAAGGCCTGAAAAATGACAACAAAATTGCTAAACCTAACAAACGAATTCATGAGAGTTCAAGAATACAAGATCAATATGAAAACATCAATGCTGTTTATATACACTAGTAATTTAAAATCTGAGGAGGAAGCCAGAAAAAAAAATCCATTTACAGTAGTAACTTAAGGAATCAAATATTTAGGAATAAACTTAACCAAACATGTAAAGCAATTGTATTCAGAAAACAGCAATACATTGCTAAAAGCAGTCTTTAAAAGACCTAAATAATTGGAAAACCTTCCAAGCTCATGAATTGGAAGACTAAATATCATTAAGATGTCAATTCTAACCAAATTCATATACCGATTTAATGCACTTCCGATATAAATTCCTCCAGCATTTTTCAAACAAATGAAAACACAATTATCAAATTTATTTGAAAGTGTAATAGGCCTTAAATAGTCAAAAACATCCTAAAAAGGAAGAGCAATGTTGCAGATTCTCACTGCCAGACTTTAAATGTTATAATGAAGATACAGTCATAAAAACAGAATGGTACTGGCATAAAGAAAGAAACAGAACAATGGAACCAAACTGATGTTTCAGAAACAGATCCTCACATCTATGCTCAAGGGTATTTGACAAGCCTGTCACATCCTCTTAGCTGGGTAACAATAGTCTATTCAACAAATAGAGCTGGGGGATATCCATAGCCAAAAGAAAGAAAGAGTAGAACATTGCTGTGCATATCTCTGTTCGTGTTTGTGCTTTCAATTTTTCTAGGTATATATCTAGCAACCGGATTGCGGGATCATATGGCAGTTTTTAGTTAGCTTCCTGAGGAACTGCCAAACTCTCCTCCACAATGGCTGCACCATTCTACATTCCCACCAGCAGTGGAAAAGTGCTCTTACTCTCCACATCCTCTTTAACAATTGTAGACCTCTGTTTTTTTAATAACCTCGATTCTGATGTGTGTAAGATTATATCTCATTGTGGTTTTGATTGCATTTCCCTAAAAACCAGTGATGTTGAGCATATTTTCATGTGCTTTTTAGCCTTTTGTATTTCTTCTTTGGAAAAGTGTCTATTCAAATCACTTGCCCAATTTTTAATTTTTAAATGGGTTTTTTCTTTTTGAGATATAGGATTTCTTTATATTCACTAGATTTTAGGCCCTTATCAGATATTGGTTACCAAATATATTTTTCCCACTGAGTAGGCAGCCTTTTCACTTTCTTGAAATAATCTTTTGAGGTGGAAAATTTTTAATTTTCTGGAGGTCCCATTTTTTCTTTTGTTGCTCATGCTTTGGGTATTAAGTTCCTGAAATAATTTCCTAATACAAGATCCTATAGATGCTTCCCTACATTGTCTTCTAGGAGCTTTATGGTCTTGACTCTTATATATATATCTTTGATCCATCTTGAGTTAATATTTGTATAAGGTGTGAGGTGGTATTCCTTTCTCATTCTTTTAGATTTGGATATCCAGCACTTCAAGCACCATTTGTTGAAGAAGCCATTCTCTCCCAGTTGAGTGGGCTTGGTAGCTTGTCGAATATCAGGTGACTGTAAATGTGGAGAACTGTATCAGAACTCTCAATTCTGTTCCATTGATCCGTGTGTCTATCCTTGTGCCAATACCATGCATTTTTGACCGCTGTTGCCTTGTAGTATGTTTTAAAGTCAAGCAGTATGATTCTTCCAATTTCACTTTTCTTTTTCAATTTATCTTTGTCAATTCAGGGACCCTTGCCCTTCCAAATAAATTTTGTAGTTAGCTTTTCCAATTCAGTAAAAAATGCTGTGGTAATTTTTATTGGGGTTGTGTTAAATCTGTGAATCAGTTTGGGTAGGATAGATATGTTAATGATGTTGAGTCTTCCTATCCATGAACAGGAAATATTCTTCCATTTATTTAGATCATCTTTGGTTTCCTTTTACTACTATGATAAAGTGGAAGGGTAATTGTTGTGCAGTGGTTGGGCCTAACAGTGGTGCAGTGATGCTAAATGGCCTGGCGGTGTTGGTCTGTGAGTGGGGTTGGTTTGGGGAAAGTTGGTTAGACTGTGCATGGAACTGGGGGGGAAAGATGGGGGAGGGAGCACATGAATTCTGGAGATTTGTGGGTATGTGGTTGAAACTACAATATTGATAATATTCTTTTGGTAAATATGGCAGGAGAGGGCTACTCATTTAAGGTGCTGGATGTGGGGGGCAAAAGGGACAAGGTGCACCTGAGGCTGGCTTATATGGAGTGTGTAGCCTTCATCTTGTCATAGTGTGTTTTATCAGGGAGTGGTGACTCACATAATGAGCTCACATAATGAGGAGGAAGGTGCTGGACTCCTATCCTGGTAATGATCTTCTATGATCTCAAACAGAGTGTGGGAGTCTCTTGAGAGCATAGGCAGTGCCTAATAGGGGAGGACAAGCCAGTATGTCAAGCCCTCAATGTTGTTGCAAGAAACTATGATTTTGGTCTTTCAATGAGTTAATCTTGCAGGTTACCATGGGTCCCAAGTAGAGAGTGAGAGAGGAATAAATAGATGGAACATGGAACATTTTTGTTAAGATGAATTTGTTCTAGATGATCTTGCAAGGATGGATACAGACCACATCAAACTTCATCAAAATCTATAAAAGTGTATGGTCCAAAATATAAACCACAATGGAAGTCATTGACCAAAGTTTGAATATTTGTGCATCAATTTTAACAAATTTACCATCCACATATAAAATGTTATTAATAAGGGAGAGGGGAAAAGGGAAAGGATGCTGGGTATATGGGAATCACCTATACTCTGTACATGAATTTTCTGTAACCTAAAACTTCTTTGACAACAAAATGAAAGAAATAACACTGGGCAAATAAATGGAAGCAAATGTCACTGAACATACAAGACAACAGAACTTAGAGTGATGAAAGACATAATATAAAAAAAATTTTAATTGCATATTTTTTATTATTTCAGATTTTATATATAATTTTTTGTATTTTATTTGTTATTTTTAAAACTATCATTATTATACCATTTTCCTATTAATTATATCAGTTAATTTATTAGCTTCAATTTTGAAGTTTTCCATCACAGAAGTTTTGCAACTTTGTTAGGGAAGGAACATTGGTGTGGGGTTTGAGAGATGGGAAATGTATGGGAGGAGGTTCACCTGGGGCATACGTATAAGGCATATTAATGTGTTCATGTGCTCATGAGACATTGTCATAGAGGGTGGAGATTCACACAGTAACCAAATGAATATTGAATTCCCATTCTGGAGAGCTCTGCCACATTGTCTAATGGGACAGCAGGAATCCCCTGACTACAGGGGCAGTGAATAGTGAAGGAGGATGGACCACTGATGGGCCCATGATTGTGATGACTGTACTAATGAACTTTTACTTTTGAAATGGAAACTTAGCATAGTATTATAGTATGCTAAGTGTTACCTCTTTGTTGCTCAAATGTGGCCTCTCTCTAAGCCAAAATCAGCATATAAATACATTACCTTACCCAGCATGGGACATGACTCCTAGGGATCAGCCTCCCTGTCACCAAGGGATTACTGCCAAGCACCAAATAGCAATACAACTGGAAAAAGACCATGATCAATAGGGAGAAAGGGTAAAGACAAATGAGTTTATATGGCTAAGAGACTTCAAAGTGAGTCGGGAGGTCATTTCAGAAGTTACGGTTATGCACATCTCCGCAGGAACTCAATGACTGCGAAAGCAAATATAACCTCAAATAGCAGGGCTCCTGAGGGGTCTGGAGACATCCAGACAGTATAGGCATGGCAGACATGTCAGGAGTTTGGCAACCTGTTAGTGGACCCTACTTTGGAAGGTATGCTCACCAGTGTGACAGAGTTGGACTCAGTTGTGTTTTCCCTACACATGGCTCTTCTGCCCCTCTATTTGAACCTATAGTTAGTACTGGAGTTGACAGGTGTATGTCCAAGAGACTTAAATCTTTGGGCTGTCCATGTGCCAGTTGGGCCTTGTATCTCAAAAGACTTGCAACTCCAACTCTACAGTTCATTGTACTCACCCAGGACAACTAACAAGGAGATGATGATGGACAACAACCATCTCAAGGAATAGAGAGCGTCTTCAACTGCAAGCAAGGAAGTCCCTTCCATCTGACCCATGGGATATAAGCCCTTCTCAATTAGAGGTGGAGTGGGCATCACCATCACAGAATCCTCAAGATTGAGGAATGGATGATGGAGTAGAGTGGACTTACAGCTGTTCTGCTATAGATTTGTGATCCTAGCAATGGAAGAACTTTTAACATGGAGGTGTAGACAGTGGCCACTGGAGGTTCAGAGGGGAGAGGAAGAGAAAAATAGGTATAATTTAGGGGTATTCTTGGGACTTGGAATTATCATGAATGACATTGCAATGAGAGATACAGGCCATGGTATATCTTGTAATAACTTGCAAAAATGTGCAGGAGAAAGTGTATACAACAATGTACACTATAATCCACTGTTAGTGGCAATGCTCAAGATGTTCATTAGTTGTGGCAAATGTAACAAACTAATGAAGGATGTTGTTGATGAAGGAAAATATGGGAGGGCTGGGGTGTGGGGCATAGGAAATCCCCTATATTTTTTGTGTAACATTAATGTAATATAAATTTCTTTGAAAAAAAAATAAAGTATATTAAAAAAAGAAAGAAAGAAGACCCCTTTCTCATTCCCTTACAAAAATTAACTGAAAATATATTAAGGAACTAAATATAAAAGGTAGAAGCCTAAAACTCCTAGAAAAAAAATCAGAGAACATCTTCAAAACCTGATGGTAAGTTGTTCATTCTTAAACCTTACACCAAAAGTACAAGCAAAAAAAGGAAACATGGGTAAACAGGATTTCCTCAAACTTAAACTTTATTTTAAAAAAACAGAAAATATTAAGTGCTGGAGAGGATGTGGAGAAATAGGAACACACCTTCACTGTTTGTAGCAATGTAAAATGGTTCAACTCCTGTGGAATACAGTTTGGCATTTCCTCAGGAAGCTAAATATAGAACTGCCATATGATCCAACAATTCCTCTACAAGGAATATATCCAGAAGAACTGAAAACTGTGACATCAACAGACATCTGCACACTGATGTTCAAGTGGCATTATTCACAACTACCAAAAAATTGAAACAACCCAAGTGTCCATCAACTAGTGAATGGATAAACATAATGTGGTATATACATACAATGGATACTAACCACATGTAAGAAGAAATGAAATTGGTACATATATGATAACATAAAGGTATATTGAAGACATTATGCTAAGTGAAATAAGCCAGACACAAAAGGACAAATATTTCATGGTCTCATTCATATGAACTAAATATGAAGAATAAATACATGGAGTTAAAACCTAGAGTAGAAGTTTTTAGGAGAAAAGAGGAGGGATTTGAAGGAGTACTGATGCTTAATGTATGTAGAAGTTTTAATAAACTTGATGTAAATGTGTAGAAATGGATAGAGTGGATAGTAACACATTATAGCCAGAAAAATTGATAGATCTAAATGTATGAAACATTCAAACATATGCCTAAAACAGGCATAAATTCTTTTAAAGACTTACTATAATCTTAAAATATATAATATTTCAATTATAAGGAGAAAGTATAAATGGAATTAAAAATAAAAGTAATATAGTCTAATGACTTAATTACAGTAATACAATTATTAAAGAAGCTAATCTTATGGCTGTTTTATAACTGTATAATATTTCCAAAACTAAGTTAACATTTTAATCTGCAATTTTCATTTTTTTGCAATTATATTCATATATATTGAAAACATTGCTATCTTTTGATAGAATGATTGTTAGCTGTGCAAACTGTAAGAGTATGATAAATGCGATTCACATGTTGGTAAAATATATACCAACATTAACATACAGCCAACTTAACATTGTTAAATTCGTAATATCAGAAATTTGTGTAATAAATTGAGAAGCATTTAAGATATAAAACATATTTTCCCCCATCCAATTATGGCATAATGTTGCAAATTTTCATTCATTTGTGAATAATTCTATAATTTAATGACTGTGTTTACAGAGGGAAAATCTGAAAGGATAACATCTTCAATGTAAGCAGTATCCTCATACAATCTTTTAAACTATCTCTGCGTATCTGAGTGAAAATGTCCAAAGATAATAAAAAAATTTGTATCCTATACTAAAGGATAGTATTTATTCAATAAAGGATGTAATCTCACCAATTCTTTGTAGATGTGAAAGTTTTAAAAATATGAGCTATGTTACTGAGTAACAGAGTTGCCCTCCTGACCTGAGACTGATGCAGATGCATCATCCCCCATCTCCAAGGACACAGTCCCCACTGAAGACTGTGTTCCTTGTTTTTTTGCCAAATTTTCATTATTCAGAAAATTCCTTAATGACCCTTGAATGTATGTCATGAAGGAACATAGTATTTACTTAGTGACATATTCAACGATTTTTAAAAATTTGTGCTCCAAACGGTAAAACAGTTCACTCTGCCCTGGTTCTTTAGAATATCATCGCTTCCACTTGTAAATAGAGTTCTTCACATTATAGCTTTTACAGTAATTTATTTTCTTTTCAATGATGGAGATAGTAAGAAAATATTGGGCGCATATAATAGCTCTAAGCCTTTTATCAGGTAATCTGTCAGATATATTGAAGATTGCAATCCCAGGGAGCTGTATGCATTCCCAGATAAAGATGAAGTTATAAATGTACTAAACAAAATACCAATTCTGCATTACTTTCTTAATATTGCCATGTTCAAACAACTAACAGAAGACTGATTTACTAACAGATGAGTAAGTACGATGACATTTTTCTTGTATTGTAATTCTCTTTGCAGGATTTGGTCATATTTTGCTCCTGAGGAGAAAATGGCTTTCAGCAATACTTTTTATGTTTTGTAATGTAACCAACATATATTTAATCAGGACACATCAGTTTTTTAGTATTTCTCTAGTAGATAAATTTCAGTATTGGGAAGGGTTTTTTGCATGAGACAATAATAAATCTACACCTAATTTAATATAAGAAATATCCATGGCAACTTAAGCTCTACATTTAGTCTTATAATTAATAAACTATTTCTGTAGGTACAGAAGTCTATAGGCAAGTACTTTATCCTTACCCTCCAAAATGGATAATATATTGAATGAAGTGACAGCAGCTCATTAATGAAATCTGTGTTAACTTGGCCATTTGATTGCAAATGATAATACACCAATATATGCAAATTATGTTTTATACTTTTGTAAACTTTTATTTTATAAGAAGTTGTAATTACTTGGGGAAAAAAGATATAGTTTGAGTATGGAATTATATTCCAAATTTGAAGTACAAGTAAGGTTACAAACTTATGTGTGCCTTAACTGAGATATTAGGAGAAGGATGGAAGGCAGGTAGGTGAGCTGTTACATAAAAGCTCTTCTACATCTTAATATAAATAGTTGATAGCTGTTGAAGGAGAGACCAAATTCACTAGGGCAGTTCTAACTTGCAGGAAAACTATGGCCTCAGTCAATGCTTCTTCCTTATTTTGGTAACTCGGTGAAATACACAATACTCCCAAATCAGTCCACACTCAACAATAAGAGAACACAGTATGGTAAACATTAAAGTGAAATTGCTCATGAAACAAATTAGATGCAAAGGAGACAGTTTTGTGTACTTTGATGTCAGAAAACCCAAAGCCTTGTGATAATGATTGAGTATTGGAAACACTTGAATCCCTTCTGGTATAGTTAATGGTTGACCTGAAAAATATCTGTGGAGAAACCTAAACACAAAAACAAAAGATTCTTGACAGTGCATTAAAACTGTTATGTTAGGCAAAAACAATATTATCATGAAAAAAAGTAGTTTATTTTACTCGAAAATCAAAGGAAATAAAAGTCAGTCATCCTTTTGGTCAGAAGTAAAGTTTACATGCATATTAATGAAGGATATAAATATGCAGAACAAATATGGTTATGTCCAGTGGAGGAGAAGGGCTTAGGGTGGTTTAGGGGAATTAAAAGCACTCATCTAAAAATCAATAAACAAAAATATGGCATTTTATCAGACATTTAAATTTCTGTTTAGAGTTTATATAGTGAGCCCAATATATCTGTTATTAATTAGCAATATTTTTAATAATGTAAAGTGCTAAGAAAAGACATGAAATCAATGGTAAAATTTTAAAATTTACTTTGTGAAAAGGGAATTATTCTTGAGAGCCCAAAGGCATTGGTTCTACTCATGAAATTACACCTAACCTGTGAGGTATTGTAGTCACAAGTTAAATCTTAAGCAGAGAATGGAAATAAAACAATTTTTTAAAAAAATGGAATGGCGAATAAAGAAATGAATATGTTGAATTTTAGAAAAGTGAGAATAATGAATAAGAAAATCTCTACGAATGTCACATGCAGATTGAAGAGAAGTCAGCAGTCAGTGATGAGAAATGGCACAATAACAGCATTCATTCTGCTGGGACTGACAGATGACCCTCAGCTACAGGTTCTGCTTTTCATATTTCTACTTCTCACCTACATGCTGAGTGTAACTGGGAATCTGACCATCATCATACTTACCTTTGTGGATTCCCATCTAAAAACACCCATGTACTTTTTCTTACAGAATTTCTCCTTTTTAGAGGTCTCCTTCACCTCTGCTTGTATTCCTAGATTTTTATATAACATAGCTACGAGTGACAAGGTCATTACCTATAATTCTTGTGTCATCCAGGTATTTCTTACTGACCTCTTTGCCGTGTCAGAATTTTTTCTCTTTGCTGCCATGTCCTATGACAGATATGTAGCCATCTGCAAACCCCTACACTACGTGACCATCATGAGCAAAAGTGTCTGCAATTTTCTCATCATCTGCTGTTGGACAGCTGGTTTGTGTATAATAATTCCACCACTTAAAATGTTTTTAAAACTGGAATTTTGTGACTCTAATATCATTGACCATTTTGCCTGTGATGCATTTCCCCTAGTGAAAATCGCATGCTCAGACACATGGCTCCTTGAAGAGACAGTGACAATCTGTGCTGTGCTGACCCTGATTATGACTCTGACTTGTGTAGTTCTGTCTTATGCTTACATCATCAAGACAATTTTTAGATTTCCCTCAGTCCAGCAAAGGAAGAAGGCCTTTTCGACCTGTTCTTCCCACATGATTGTGGTTTCCATCACCTATGGCACGTGCATTTTCATCTATATAAATCCTGCAGCAAAGAATGAAGTGACCACCAATAAAGTGGTTTCACTGCTCATTTCTTCTATTTCACCTACGTTGAACCCCTTTATTTATACCCTGAGGAACAATCAAGTTAAGAAAGCATTCAAGGACTCAATCAAAAGGATAGCAATGCTCTCTACTAAGTAATGAAAATAGTATATATAAGAATATCTCAAAAGAAAAGATTTATTTTTTATCATTTATGGTGCTGGGCATTTTCACTCATTGCTTATAAACTTGTTTCTGTTTTAGTATCAATACTGCTGTTCCATTAATTTTTTCAACACTTCTGTAAAATGTTTTCCATTGAACACTCCTCAAACCAATCCTGCATGCTCACTTTTCATACAAGTAATTTTTAATGTTTTATATCTCAATTAGAAAACATTAAAATATAATTTTTAGAAAATAACTTTTTGAAAGAAATTAACTTCATAATATTATATTTTAACTTAGAGTAAAAGCCATTATTTGATCAAATATAGGGTAACATCCCTTGAAGCACTACTCATATGCATCACAGTGATATCCAAGTCTATGAAATAGGAGTAATTTTATGTAAAAATTCCATAAAGGATGAATTAAGGCTAATATGAAAACGCAAACAACATTCAGCAAGAAAATGATAGCCCTTACAATAATGAGAAAATGGGGGATTAAGGTAACCTCAAAATGATAAAAATGCTGCATAAAATTTAATTAGGAAACTATTGAATCTATAACTGAAAATATTGCAAAGTTGTAAATTAGTAGCCATAAAGATGCAAACAAAGCAGAGCAATGAACTATGAAATTTGGGTGCTCAAGAGAGTTTTTATGTTTCAGGATGGGAGCTGGGGGTTGTATTATGGATACCAGGGACTTAAGTGCAAAGTCTCAGAATCTATATGGTGGCAGCACATGGAATGACACAAAAGAATAAAGTCAGACCTAGCAAACCATTCCACACTCAATTAAAGTTTGATTAGAAAATATGCATATTTCTATAGAGTACATTTTTTAGAAACATATTGTGTACCATGTATTAAGTGTGTCTGATACCCTGTGCCTACAGTTAACACAAATTAAGCCACTACAGTCCCAGTTTCCTCATAATAATCTAAATACTTATGTATAATTTAGAAACCCACAGCAAAATAAATCCTTAGAAATTAAGTTATTCCCATTTAATTAAGTACTGGTCTGAAAGCATTGAAATGCTTGGATTAATATATTAAAGCTGATTTTTTTGCAAATAATAACATGGATACCTGGAATTTGTATTGTGTTTCAATGTTATTTAACAGATGGAGAATATAAAACAATTGTATTGTGCCATACAATCCTGTGCATATTATACACAACATGCAGCATTCCTTAACCTTCTAAGTAATGAATGTAACTGTAAACAGACTTGCATGAGGGTGAGACAGGAAAGTGTGAGTAGAAATTTGTTAAAAGAGAGAAACAAAGTTTCAAAATTGTAATAATGCAAAAACTCATATCAGATACCTAACAATGAAAAATTGTAGAGTGAGGAATAAAGTATTTGGCACATATTTGGACTTTATTACTAACTATAACTGCTTGGTATTATTTATGAATTCCAGAAATACATATTGTATTGTGTTTGTAAACCAATCTGTTTCTCTGGGCATATTAGAGTGTATTATATTCATAGGTTTCACTTTTACTTGATTAAATTTTCATCAAGGCTTTGATTCGGCCACATCAGCAAGATTCTGTGTCCTCGCCCCCTTGGTGGGCAGGGACTCACAGAGAAAATGACATGGCAGGGGACAGAGTTGGAGTTTTGATGCTGGATCACCGGGAAGGAAATACACAAAGAAGCAGATAAGTGAGGAAAGAGATAAGGCTCCTTTAGACACTGCAGATGTGACAGGAAGAGAATGAGCCTGATAGTCTAAAGCTGACCTTGTGATGAGAGCAGAGAAGCTGAGCCTGGAAAGAAAGCCCCCAGGTAGAAAGGCAAGCATTATGCTAACCTATATCTGAAAACTGAAGGAGCTGGAACCACAGAGCCTTAGGAGGATAAGGAAGGCTGAACTCTTGAAGAGACCAGCATCCCTTTTGCTCCAACACTTGGCAACAGACTTTGGTGAGGGAAGAAACTTATGCTTTATGGCCTTGTGACTATAAGATTCTACCTCAATTAAACACCATTTATAAGAGGTAGCATATTTCTGGCACTTTGAATCAGCACTCCTTTGGCTGACTAATACACTAACCAAACCACAAGGAAAGACATTAAAATCTTGAAGAAGTTTAATATTTGGTTATAAGGTTCAGCTGCAGTCAGCAGTCCCAGATAATTATATTAATAATTCCCATACATTGTGCTGATAAATAAAATACAATTTGAAAACAATGTGGTAAAAGGGAAGAATTACTAAAATGTTGCTATGTGATACAGTAAAGTATTCTGTTTGGTTAAAAAAACATTCCATGATATTTCCTAAACACATCAGTGGAAACTATGCTTCCAGTATAATGATACTGCTTATAACCCAATTGAATAAAATTTGGATGCATATTAGAAGATTGACTCAGTTTGTTGAGCAATCATTTGCTGCAAAGTGATGTTAACACCTCTCTCCTCCTAGCAAATATCTCTGAACGATAAATGGAAATTGAATGGAGTTTGGATTCAAAGATGAGTAACCACAGAATAACAATATTTATCCTGCTGGGAATGAAAACCTACAGCTGAAATTTCTCATTTTCATTTGTTTATTTCTTACCTATTTATTGAGAGTAACTGGGCACGTGACAATCATCCCCCTCACTTTCATGGATTCAAACATTAAAACTGCCATGTACTTTTTCCTACAAAATTACTTCTTAGAAATCTCACTTCTGTTTGCTTGTATACCCAGATACTAGTATAACATATCAACAGGTGACAAGACAATTACATACGATGATGGCTTCATTTTAAAAAAAATTGTACAGAATTCTTTTTGGTTTCAGAATTTTTTCTTCTGCCCACTATGTGCTATGACCACTATGTAGCCATCTGCAAACCCATAAGTGACGATCATTAAAATGAGTCTGTGGAAGACTTGTCCTGTTTTCTGGACAGTGGGCTTTTTATTTTTATTCCCACCACTTAGCATGGGCCTAAATCTGGAATTCTGTGACTCTAATGTCATTTAACAATTGGTTGTGATGGACACCCTCTCTGAAAGATCTCATGCTCAGATACATGGCTCACAGAACAGATGATCATAATCTTTGCTGTGCTGATCTTTATCATGACACTTGTATGTGTACTTCTATGCTATTCATCGTCAAGCCCATTCTACAATTCCCTTCTGCCCAAGAAAGGAAAAAGGCATTTGCTATCTGTTCTTCTCACATGATTTTCGTCTCCATTACCTATGGCAGCTATATCTTCATCTACGTTAAACATCAGCAAAGGATTCAGTGACTGTTAATAAGGGTGTGAGAGTGCTAACTACTTCTTTTGCTTCTGTGTTGAACCACTTCATTTACATCCTGAGGAACAATCAAGTAAAACAAGACTTTAATGATTCAATTGAGAAAATTGTATGCTTCTCAAAGAAGTAACATAATTCACTGATGTAGAAGAATGAAAATTTCATGAAATGTCATTAGTCCCTAATGTCTTTAACCTTTTATTCTCTTCCCCCAATCAGGATTACATTTCTCAGTAAGAGAATATGATACATTTTTAGGAACAAAAATGACTTCACATCTAATCAAACCTTTAAAAAATGTAATAAGAAAAAACTCAACAACAAAAAATAAACAGAATCGATGAGTTCATCTTCATAAATATTTTAGATTGAATAATTTGCTGCTTTCCTATACCAATTACAGGTTTTGAGTTGCTTTTTTATTTTAGAAACCATTCCAGGTTATTGTAAATTTTGTTTTAATGATCTAGGTAAATTGATGATTTAAAGACCATTGCTTTAATAGTAAAGATGAGTGTTAAAATTGAAATAATACTGTTAACAGTGTTTACTTTTGCATTGTAATGACAAATATTTTAACAGCTGATATTTCAAAAATGCTGCAGACATATAATGTTTCATAAAGTTAATCAATTCATAAAGGTTTTTTATTGTATCTTTAAGACAGTGATAGAAAAATTGAAGTTAAGGGGAGTTAAATACTGTTAGGAGTCTATAAAGTAAGTATGCAGGTCCATTTTTATCAGACTCCAAAGCCTGTGTTTGTTACAGCATTGCCTGCCACAATGACACACATTTTAACATCATGGTGTGCTCAAGGGATACTTCAGAAAAGTTTATACTGAAACAATTATATTTCAATTCAAGAAAAATGAAATTTGCATGCTTTTAATATAAATAATTATCAAATACATCCATTTTAATATGTCTTCATGTGTATAGAGTAGAATGGGAAATATTTATTTTATTAGAATATTTCATATCATAATTAGAAAAATAAATTTATACTGTAAAATAGAGCAAAGAGAAGCAGACAGCTTTGTTCAAAAAAGTGAGGTCAAAAACAAATGTACTCTCTCGAGAAGGTAGCTATAAATGGAATGATGTATGAAATGGTATACAGAATAAAGCACATATTAATTGTAATTATTCACTTTTGCATGGAGGCCTGAGAAGAAGACAACAGATGACTAAAAAAGCCACTGTCTGTGATCAATGAATTTCAAATGATGAAAGGATCCATGGAATTTATTGGACTCCCTCTAGGCACTTAATTTCCTACAATCAGGTGTTTTATATAGGCTCTGCTTTCATTGTTCCTCAAGGTGAATCTTTGAGACAAATTTCCTTCAACAATATCATCTAGATTTTGAGACCATTGGCTCATACTAGCTTTTAATTTCCATACAACAAGTTTTATTCTAAATGATTTTTTCAATACCACTCTTGCCCATATTATCAGATGATAAAAACTCTTTTTTGATATTCCTTGGCTGAACATTGTAATGGATACTCATACCATCATTATCCTACCTCTTCATGCAGCAGGATTAATTATTTTGAAAACAAACAATCAAACTAATGAAGTTACATTGAGCAGTCTCACCGAGGTGGGCCCTGATACAGCTGATAGCTTCCTGAAAGAAGGGTGAAAAAAAAAGATCAAATTATTTAAGAAACTATGAAGAAAGGAAATCCAGCCATCTCTGAAGGAGAAGATAATAATGGCCCTGTTCTAAGGATAATCTTGATGTGAGGTCTCCGATACATCCTATCCAGTCCCTCTCATGGTTAAACCAATAAATCAAGCTGTGGACATCTGTATCAAATCTTGTCTAAAGTTCTCCAAAGTCATGTTTAATGAAACAACTACCGAAATATGCATATTTACATGTTCAAAAATATATATGTATTTTTTAGTAAATATGAGAAATATATAGGTCTACCATGCTCCATTGAATTTCTACATTTAGAAATAAATAGTCATCAAGCAAAATTAACAGAAATAGAGCATTATTTGCTCCTAACTCTGTAAGTCATTCTGACCAGTTCAAGTAGGACCTGCATTAGGATAAGCTCTATCCACCTTAAGCAGTTCTCTCTGGAAAAACCCTACTTGTATGCAATAGGTTAAATAATGACAACCTACAATTAACTTAATCCCTTGTATATGTGAATATGTGACCTTACATGGTAAAAGGGAATGGGCAGATTTGAAGTTGTGAATGGTAAAATGAAGAGATTTTCCTGGATTATCTAGTTGTGTCCAATGTAATAAAAAAGATTATTAGAAGAAGAAATCTGGAGGATATGTTAGCACTAGAACATATGATAAAGGAAGCACGTTTTTGGAATGATGCAAGGAGGGGACCATGAAAAAAGAAATACAGATGATTTTTAGAAATTGAAAAAAGCAAAGATGTAGGTTCTTTCCTGAAACTTCCAAAAAGTACAGAGCACTGCCAACCTATTGATACCAGTCTACTGACCTGATGAATTTAAGTGAATAAATTTGCTCTGTTTTAAGCAACTAAATTTCTGGTAATTTTTGACTGCAGTAATTGGGCTGAATTTTAATGAGTTTCTGTCACCACTTTTGGAGTCTCCTTACTCATCATTAAGAAAGACATGATGGTTTTTTAAAGTTGGGCACATAGGATTTTTGAATAGTCAGTTCTGAAGGACATTTCTGGAAGTTCTGGTTATTCAAATGCAATTTCAGATAAACAGTACTTTAGAGGTAGGGATAGAATCCTAAAATACAATAATTAATTTCAACCCACCTAGAAACACTTAACAAGTCTCAAAAAATCTAAAAGATATACAGATAGATTTTCCATCTGATAAGAAAAAATCAACCATCACTAAAGAAAAATGCATTCACAAACATTCATCATATCATTAAATCTACTTGGTTTACAAAGAAGTAAGACTTGGAAGACATAGCCATTGCACTAACAGTCAATAGAAAACAATCCTGACATAATTCAGATGCTAAAATTAACAGAAATGTAAATTAAAACAGTTATTACAAATACATTTAAAGCCATAGTGTAAACCTTGTCATAATAGATGAAGATTTGGGAAGATCAACAAACTATAGAAACCATAAATAAAACCAAGAGCAATTTCTAGTACAAGAAATGAAATATCTAGGGAAGCAGGTGTGGCTCAGTGGATAGAGCCCCCGTTTACCATATGGGAGGCCCGGGTTCACGTCCCGAGACCTCCTTGTGAGGGCACACCAGCCTGAGCGGTGCGGTGGGCTGATGCAGCAACCTCACAGCAGGAAGCGTGTGTGGCGCAATGGATAGAGCACCCGTTTACCATATGAGAGGCCCCGGGTTCGCTTCCCGGCGCCTCCTTGTGAGGGCAGGCCGGCTTGCGCGGCGCCATGGGCTGATGCGGCAAGACATCACAGCAAGGGGGAGATAAGCAGACACAGAGAAGACACGCAGCGAATGGACACAGCAGCACAAGCAGCAAGGGGGGGATAAATAAATAAAATAAATAAATCTTTAAAAAAAAAAAGAAATGAAATATCTGAAATAAACAATTCTGAGTAGAAGTAAGATTGGCAGAAGAAAGGTGAGCGTGCTTCAAAATATAACAGGGGAAATTATCATGAGTTAGAATAACATAAAAATATTTAAAAATATGCAGAATTTTGTGACCTGTGGGATTCTATGAACTATCTAATACATGTGCACTTAGAGGATCCAAAAATGAGGGAATTTGTAAAATAAAAGGGTTGAAGTAATAATGATTGAAAATATTTCAAATTTGGTAAAATATCACATTTCTAAGGGGATTAAATATGAAGGAGAAAGTAAACACATTATAGCTATATATACAACTTTCAGTATTTTCAGTCAGTATTTTTGGTGAAAGACATGTGGAAATGTTTGTTTAATATTATGTTGTTTTAACATGTAAACAGTGACCAAAATAATAAATCTCTCTCTCTATATATGTGTGCATATATATGTATGTATGTGAAAAACATATTCATATATATATTTATGTATGTATTCATGTATTGGAGTAATATTCATTTATATTATTATTATTATTTTTTAAAGATTTATTTATTTATTTATCCCTCCCTTGCTGCTTGTGTTTGCTGTGTCCATTTGCTCTGTGTTTTTTCTGTGTCTGCTTATCTCCCCCTTGCTGTGAGGTCTTGCTGTATCAGCCCACTGCACGGCGCGGGCCGGCCTGCCCTCACAAGGAGGCCCCGGGAAGTGAACCCAGGGCCTCCCATATGGTAAACGGGATCTCCATCGATTGAGCCACACCCGCTTCCCTATATTATTTTTATATTCTCAGATAACCTGCAGAATATTAAAGAAATCAAAATTTAACAAAGCATTTCTGGGGCAGAAAATAAGTGATTGTAACAGAGAGAAGAATGGGTAAAAGGAATAAGGGATAAAATTAAGAAAGAGAAATAGCACCTCAATTCTCAGACAGCCACAAGGAATTTAAGATTAGAAAACAGCATAATAATTATATAAATTCTGCCTAAATTGTCCTGTAGGTTCCATGTAATTTCTATTATAAAGTTAAATAGCTATTTTATAATTTGTAAACAAGCTTATTCTAAAATTTATATGGCAAAGAAAAGGCAATAGAACAGCCACAATTAATTTGGAAAGGAAGAACAAAGCAGGAAGAATCACTCTTCTCTACCTTAAGGCTAATTATATAGTTACAGAAATCAAGATTGTAGTAAAAGAATGAAAATATAATTTAAAGAATAGGGGAATATTGCAAATGACAAGGCCAACAAAATAATTGCATCTGAAATATAAAAAGAACTCTCAAATCTCATCATTAAAAAAAAAAAAAAAAAAA
>JAQZBX010012168.1:0-19706 GCA_029593785.1 Cabassous unicinctus | reverse complement strand
AATATTGGCGAGAATGCAGAGAAAGATTATCATACATATCTTCGTATTAGTGATGGAAAATGATACAGCCACCCTAAAAAGTAGCCTAGCAGTTCCTTTTAAAACTAAAATTGATTTAACTTTAAAACCATCAATTGCATTCTTACATGTGGAATAGAATTTCACTCAGAGTCTCTGAAATGAAACAACCCTACAAACACCTTAATTCCACATTCTGGCCTGTAGTCTGTAAAATTTTTATTGTTCAAGCACCAATATTTGAAAAACAATGTATTTCACCATATTTTGAAACTAAAAATGAAAAATATGCATAAGAACAGTCATGTCAAATTATACAGAAGAAGTACTGGAAAAACTAAACAGCAACTGCCACGAAAAATTCTCAGCACACAAGGGAAAAAAAAGGATATTTTCTCATTCTTATAAAAGACATGCTTATAGGTTGATTTGTTTCCCCAAATATATATATATATATTCATGCCCTAGTTCCCTACCATAATCTATGCATATTTAGAAATTGATCTTTGAAGATGTTAGTTAGGATGAGGCCAAACTGAATTAGGGTGGGCCCTAAACAAATATGATTTATATCTTTAAAAGATGAGAAAATTGGACACAGCAGAGAGACAGAGAAGATGGACACACGGCAGAGGCAGAAAATGCCAACAAATCATTGTCAGAACCTTGCAGGCTTCACAGGAAGCTTGGAAATGGCTATGAACATATTTCAGATTGCTAGATTCCAGAACTGTGAAGCAATAAATTTTCATTATTATAAATACCCAGGCTCTGGTACTTCTTATGGAAGTTCTAGGAAACTAAGACAGACATCTACAAAAACCTACAACTAACATCATGTTTAATGAAAAATACAGTCTTACCCCTAAGATCAGGAATAAGGCAAGGACATCAGCACATGACACTTCTATTCAACATTCTACTGGTGTATATGTTCAAGCAGTTAAGCCAAAAATATAGTAAAAGCTTAGATCTATTAGATGAATGAAAATAGTTGGCTTTATTTGCCTCAACAAAATCATCTTTGTCAAAAGTATATATGTTCTTTGAAAAAAAATCAGAATTAACAAGAGAATTTTTAAGTGTTTCAGGGAAATGATCCTCATACAAAATTTAAATGTATTAGTATATTAACAGAAAACCAACAGTAATTGAAAATTCAAACTGCATCTAAAATATGAAATATTTGACCTAAATCTGACAAAATATGTTAAAGACCTATGCACTGAAAACTACAAATTTTGCTTAAAGAAGTTTTAAAAAGAGATATTGAAATGCAGGTATATTCCACTTTTCGTGGTTCAAGAGACTAAATATTGTTGAGTTCAATTCTATGCAAATCAATCTCTAGATTTAGTTCAATCCCAATCAAAATCCAAGCACAATTTATGTAAAAATTGACAAGCTGATTATAACTTAAATGGAAATGCAAATAGACATAGAATTGCTAAATCAACTCTGAAGAAGAACAAAGCTGTAGGATCTAAAGTATCTGATTTAACATATACTATAGAGCTACAGTCATTAAGAGAGTGTAATAATGGTACAAAATAATTGGCTATCCATATTAAAAATAAATGAACATCTATCCCTACCTTGCACTATTTAACAAAATTAACACAAAATGAATATTGATACTGGTTTAGGCAAAAATGTCTTAGCTAAAACACAAGAAAAACTATGATATAATTTAAATAAAAAACTGATGAGAGGAGGGGCAAGATGGTGGCTGAGTAAGGAGCTCCAAGAGTCATCTCTTCCTACAGGGCAGTTAGTAAACACCCTGAGCTATGGAAAGCACCTGTTTCAGGGGCCCAGCAGACCAGAAGGGATTCATGCAACATCCTTGAAAGAATAGAAGGAGGAGTCTGCCCATTTGCAATAAAATTGCTTGAGCAGAGCACTCCACACAACGGAGGCCCATATTATCCTCCAATGGAGACACCAGCCTCCTCAGGAGCTATTCAGAGGCTGGAGTTGGAAGATGCATTTCCCAAAATGGGGGAGGAAGAGATGGTTGGCCACTGACTTCACCTACTGGTAAGTAAATTCAGGTGGCTAAACTATAAGCCTAAGAGCAGCTAAAATTTGAAACTGTCCAAGTTAGAAAGAGGCCAGCAGCTGCCATTTTAATTCCTCACCCGCCAGGTGGAGAAGCAGGGCTGATTGAAAATCATAGTGATGCTATGGACCAGCTTCTTTCTACTCAGATCAGACTGCAGTCTTAGCCTAAGCTCCAGCCCTACGTCCAGCAGGGAGGAAGCTGTCAGAAACTGCACCAACCTCTCCAGCTAACTGTAGGCGATTTTGCCCGACACAGACTGCATAGTAGTCACCTGGGGCTCCATCCCTGTACCCTAATAGGACAGAAAAGGAGCTGTGTTTCCTAGGCCTCTCTGGGCAGCTGCAGGTGTTTTGGGTCCTCAAAAACTGGTTTGTTGAGCACCTTCAATTCTATCTCCAACACTCCACACCCATAGGAGACGTAGGGACTTCTCTTTCTTCAGTCTCTTTGGCAACTGCAGGTGCTTTCAGCTGGCACAAACTGGATATTAGGCCACCTGTTCCTCTTTCTCTGCTCCCCAATAAGATAGGAGTATAGCTGTGTTTCCTCAGCCTATCTGGGCAACTGCAGGCATCTTCAACCTGCATGAACTGGTTTGTTGAGCAACTTCCATTCCGTCTCCATCCCTGACCTCCCCCCCCCACATAAGATAGGAGGGTTCTGATGATTTCTTAGCCACTCAAGGCAATTGTAGTTACTTTTAGCTTGAACAATCTCGAATGTTGGGTGCTTGTGACTCCACTCCCTCCATAGGACAAAAGGGTGATTTGCCTCTCAGGACAACTGAAGGCAAATTCAGTCCACACGGTTTAGATTTTTGGGCACTCCGGAGGGTCCATCCCTTCCCTTATCTGAAGGAGAGGGGCACTGGTGCTATGTCCATCTACCTTGGCAACTGCATCATTTTAGACCCACATGGCTTAGATTGTTGCCCGAACCTTCAGCTCCATCCTTACCCCAGGCAACGGAGAAAAGGACATGAAGCTTCAGCAGTCTCTTCAGGAAACTACATGCATTCTTGGTTACACGACTTGGATTTTTACACATGGCAGTGGATCTGACCCTACCTCTGGAAATGTGGGAGAAGCTTCACTGGTTCCTGGAACAATGAAGACAGCTTCAGCTTTCAAAGCATACAGTATCAGCTACATCCTTGGCTCCTACTATACAACCAGCAAGGGAGGAAGGGCAAGAAAGGACTAAACTAAAGAGAGAAACTGCACCCAGAATAAATATATTTAGTAAGCCAGATGCCAAGACACCAAAAAGAAAATTACAATCCATACCAAGAAACAGGAATTTATGGCCCAGTCAAAGTAAAAAGATTAGCCTCTAGATGACATAAAGTTGTTGAGACAGCTAGTCATAAATTTTCAAACAAATCTCTTTAGTAAATTAAATGAGAAGGCTGAAGAGCTTAAGGATATTAAGAAGACACTGGGTAAGCACAAAGAAGAATCTGAAAGCCTATATCAAAAATTAGCAGATCTATGTGAATGAAAGGTACAATGAATGAAATTAAAAATACAATGGACAAATTTTAAAGGGCAGAAGAAAGGATCAGTGAGCCTAGGAAAGTGAACATACAGGAGAATAAATGAAGAAAAGAATGGATAAAATTGAACAGTTTCTCAGGGAACTATACAATGGCAAGGGACATGCAAACATACATGGTACTGAAGTCCCAGAAGCAGAAGTGAAGGGAAAGGTGCAGAAGGAATATTTGCAGAAAGAATAGTAGAAAATTTCCTAACCATGATGAAGGACATAGATATCCATGTCCAAGGAGCACAACATTCTCCCATCTGAATAAATCTAAATAGATCAACACTAAGACACATACAAATTAAAAGTACAAATGCCAGACACAAAGAGAGAATTCTGAGAGCAGGAAGAGAAAAGTGATCATAACATGTAAGGGATACCCAATAAGACTAAGTGCCAATTTCTCATCAAAATCCATTAAAGCAGGAAGGCAGTGGTAAGATATATTTTAGATACTGCAAGAGAAAAACTGCCATTCAAGAATCTTATATGCAGCAAAATATAAGATTCTCATATCTTTCATATCCTTTTTCAAAAATGTGGGTGTGTTTAGGTATTCACAGATTAACAGAAAGTGAGAGAGTTGGTAACCAGGAGATTGGCTATGCGGGAAGTACCAAAGGAAGTGCTACAGCCTGAAAAGAAAAGACAGGAGAGAGAGGCTTGCAAGAGAGTCTAGAAATCAAGTTTATATCACTAACAGAAACTATAAGTGTAAAAAGAGTGATGAAAAAAATGTGACAGCTAAAACCCAAAGGTTAAAATGTGGGAAATAAGAACTTCCTTTTGAAAAAACATATTGAATGCTGAAGGATTAAGCTCCCCAATCAAAAGACAGAGAGTGGCAGAATGGACAAGGAAATATGAGCTATCTGTATGCTGTCTACATGAGATTCACCTTAGACCCAAGGATACCAATAGATTGAAAGCTAAAAGGGCTATATGTACTTCCAGGAAGATGGCATTGAGGTAGATAGCAAGGACAGTGGAGAAAGGGAAAAAAACCTACCTAAGGGAGCTGCTTGAGGATCTATAGACCAAAAACAGTTTACGCATCATCCAGAAGGAAGCAATACACATAATTAAGCCAAAGTAAAACTGTGAGTTACTCACCCCTGGGGCTGGAAACGGCACATATAAAGCATCCTCAAGGTGAAAAGCCCTGGTTAAACCACTGGCTCAATCTGGCCAAGTAAGTGGGAGGAAGAGAGGTATGGCAGAGGGTGGATAGTGGTTTCTTTTCAGTGTATTTTGTCATCTGAGGCCTCTTTGAATCTCAAAAAGACCCCAACTGACACTGAGGTGTCTCCAGCATTTCAGGTTATCAGGCACGCACTGGTACCTTATGACAGGGCAGGTATAGACAAATTTTATTCTTGTTTTAGGGCCCTTATATCTTCTATCTTCTATAAGTTCCTTTTTTCCCTTTATTTTACTTGCTAAAACAGCATATATCACCTATGGAGGGCAGGCTGCAGGGTGATTGATTGATGAGTACTGGAGCTTGAGGTGCACCTTAGGTGCCTAAGATTGGAGGTTGTTTTTCCTGAGTTTTTTTGGTGTGTGTGTGTGTGGTTGCTGTTTTGTTTCTTGTTTCTTGTCTTTCCCCTTTGTTTCCTTTTCTCTTTTATGTAATTTTTCAACCTACTTAATTTCTTCTTGCTTTCATTTTCCTATCTTCTCTCTTCAGTTGCTTTTCTTTCATTCCACCCCTTATTGTTTGGACTTAAATTTTTAAATTTATTTTTCTTTCCCTCCCTCTCTCTCGTTTTTCCTCTCTTCTTATCTTTCCAATCATTTAATTCATTATATTTTTTTCTCCATCTTCTTTCTTGTTTCATTTTTCCTATTCCATGTTTTATATTCTTATTCCTTTGCATTTTTGTGACTATTTACTCCTTTCACTTATTTATTTTCCTTGCTCTTGTATGTTCTCTACTCTACCTTTTAAATTATTATTACTATTAATCTTTTTCTCTTCTTATATCTTTCGTTTTCTCTGGTCTTAAATTTTTTCATGTCAACAGAGACAACTAAAAGGATAGAATAAAAGGAACCAAGTGTTCAAAAGGAACCTTACCTGAGACACACACAGAACATCAAAGTAAAACTGTACAGAGAAAAGAGAAGCTACTCAAGCTAATGAACCCATTAAAATTAACAGATGCCTAGACACCAACAAAAAATTAAAAGCCATACTAAGAAACAGGAAGATATGGCCCAGTCTAATGAAAAGACAAAAAAACACGAAGAGATGGAGATTGTGAACAACTATTCAGGGATACCCAAACAAATATCATGATTCACCTTAAAGAAGTGAAGAAAGAAATAAAGAATGTGAAGAAGACACTGGGGTCCATATTGAAGAAATTAAAACACACAAAAGAAAAATAACAGATCTGATAGTGATGGATGGCACAATGCAAGAAATAAAAAATATACTGGAAGCACATAACAGCAGATTTGAACAGGCAATGGAAAGAATCAGTGATGTCAAAGACAGTACCTCTGGAATCAGACAGATAATATAATAGATAGATGAAAAGAAAAAATCCAGCAGGGACTTAAGGATTTGAATGACAACATTCAATGCACAAACATATGCATTATAAACATGCCAGAGATAGAAGAGAAGGGAAAGGGGGCAAAAGGAGTGTTGGAGGATATAATGGCTGAAATTATCCCAACTCTTTTGAGGGACATGGATGTACATGTTCAGGAAGGAAAGCACACCCCAAACAGTATAAATCCCAAGAGGCATACACAAAGGCATATACTTTTAAATTTGTCCAATAGAATTTGAATGGAAGAAAGGAAGGAGACGACTGCCCGTTTGCAGAGAAGATTCATAAGTAAAGCACTCCACCCTCCAGAAGCCAGTGCCCATCCTCCACTGGTGGCACAAGCCACCTTGGGAGCTATTATGCAGCTGGAATTGGAAGCTCCACTTCCCAAAAGCAGGAGAAGAAGAGATGTTTAGCCACTGATTTCAGCTACTGATTAGTAAATTTGGCTGGCTAAAGTATAACCCTAAGAACAACTAAAGTTTGATCCTGTCCAAATCCAAAAGAGGCTGGTATCTGCTATTATGACTATACCCCAAGCATGAGGGGAATCTGGGCTGACTGAAAATCACAGTGATGGTAGAGACTGTTTTCTTTCACCTAGATTGGCCAGAAACCCTTTTCTAGGTTTCAGCTTCACCTCTAGCAGGGAGGAAGATGGCAGGCCCTGCACCAGCTTCTCCAGGTAACTGCAGTTGCATTCAGCTGGCACAGACTGCATATTCAGAAGCCTACTGGGTCAACTGTGAACATTTTGAAACCACACACCATAGATTGCTGCACCTTGCAACTCCATCCCCACCCCAGGCAAGGGAGAAAGTGGTGTGAATCTTCATCAGTCTCTCTGGACAACTACAGTCTAGGCCTGCACAACTTGGATTATTACACAGAATTGTGGCTCTGTCCTGACCCCTGGCTAAGAAGAGAGTTGGGAGAAGCTCTATTGGTCCCTGGAGCAATGAGGGCAGCTTGAGCCTGCACAGGTTACAGGACATATTACACCCTTATCTCCTACTACACAAACAGCAGGGAAGAAAGGGCAAGAAAGCTCTACACTAAAGAGAGAAACTACACATAAAATAAATACTCTAGTAAGGTAGATGCCAAGACACCAACAAAAAATTACAATCCACACTAAGAGACAGGAATACATGACCCAGTTAGAGGAACAATGTAAGCCTCCAGATAACATAAAGGATTTGAGTCTACTAATCACAGATGTTCAAACAAATCTCCTTAATAAATTCAATGAGATGGCTAAAAAGATTAAGGATATTAAGAAGACATTGGATGAGAACAAAGAAGAATTTGAAAGCATACATAGAAAAAGAGCAGATCTTATGGGAATGAAAGGTGCAGTAAATAAAAGTAAAACTACCCTGGAATCATATAGCAGGGGATTTGAGGAGGCAGTAAAAAAGATTGATGAGCTTGAAGAAATGGCCTCTGAAAGAGAACAAACAAAAGAATAGATGAAGAAAAGAAAGGGAAAAAAAATTGAACTGGATTTCAGGGTACTAAATGACAGCAAGACACATGCTAGCATTGCAGTCATGGGTGTCACAGAAGGAAAGAGAGGGGAAAACAGGCAGAAGGAATATTTGAAGAAATAATGGTAGAAAATTTCCCAACCCTTTTGAAAGACATAGATATCCATGGGCAAGGAGTACAATGTACTCTCATCTCAATAAATTTGAATAGAACAACTCTGAGACACATGCTAATTAGAATGTCAAATGCTAAGGAAAGAAAGAATTTTTAAAGCAGCAAGTGAAAAGCAATGCAGAACATATAAGGGATATCCAATAAGATTAAGTGCTGATTTCCCAACAGAAACAATGGAGGCAAAATGACAGTGGTTTGATATATTTAACATATTGCAAGAGAAAACCTTCAGTTACAGGCAAAGAACCAGCTTAGGCACAAAAATATGGAAGTTAAACAACACACTCTTAGACAAACAGTAAGTCAAGGAAGAAATTTCAAAAGAAATCAGTAACTACCTTGAAACTTCTGAAAATGACAACACAATGTATCAAAACTTACAGGATGCAGCGAAAGCTGTCCTGTGAAGGAAATTCATAGCCATAAATGCCTATATTAAAAAAGAAGAAAGAGCTAAAGTCAAAGACCTGCTTGCACACCTAGAGGAATTAGAAAAAGAACAAGTTACCCAAAAGGAAGAAGATAAAAGGAAATAGCAAAGATTAGAATAGAGCTAAATGAAATTGAAAATAAGAAAGCACTAGAAAAAATAAACAAAACCAAAAGCTGGTTCTTCGACCAGATTAATAAACTTGACAAACCCTTACCTGGACAAACAAAGAAATAAAGAGATGTGATGCAAATACATAAAATAAGAAATGAAGAAGGGGATGTCACCACTGACCACACAAAATGCAGAGAATTATAAGAGGATATTTTGAAAAAATTTATGCCAACGAGATGGATAATTTAGAGGAAATGGACAAATTCATAGAAACATGAAAGCAACCTATATTGAGGAAAGAAGAAATTGATGAACTCAGCAGATGAATCACAAGTAACAAGATAGAATTAATCATCAAAAACCTCCCAACTAAGAAGAGGCCAGTACCAGATGACTTCCCAGGTGAATTCTACCAACATTCCAGAAAGAACTACCATCAATCCTGATTAACCTTTACTAAAATATAGAAGTGAGTTAGTGCCTAACTCATTCTGTGATTTCAGATCACCCTAATACCAAAGCCAAACAAAGATGCCACAAGAAAGGAAAACTATAGACCAAACTTTCTAATGAACTTAGATGCTAAAATCCTCAACAAATCTTGCAAATCATATTTAATAACACCTCAAATGAATTATACACCATGACCAAGTGTGTTTCATCCCTGATATGCAAGGAGGGTTCAACATAAAATCAATCAATGTAATACACCACATAAACAGACCAAAAGAAAAAAATCATGTGATCATCTCCATAGATGCAGAAAAAGCATTAGACAAAATTCATCACCCTTTCCTGATAAGAAACTCTTTAAAAGCTAGGAATAGAAGGAAACTTCCTCAACATGATAAAGGGTATATATGAAAAAGCCACACCTAACATCATATGCAATGGTGAAATCCTAAAAGCTTTCCTTCTAAGATTTGGAAAAAGACAAGGATGCCAAGTGTCAGCGCTCTTTTTTAATGTTTTGTTTAAAGTACTTGCTCTAGCACTTAGGCAAGAAAAAGATATAAGACATCCAAATTGGAAAGTAAGAGTTAAAAATTTCACTATTTGTAGATGATATGCTCCTATATATAGAAATCTCTAAGAAATCTATAACCAAGATTCTAAAGCTTATAAACTAGTTCAGTAAAGTGGCAGGTTATAAGATAATGTGCAGAAAGCAGTAGCATTTCTGTACAACAATAATGAGCAATCTGAGGAGGAAATCAAGAAAAAAATCCCATTTACAAAAGAAAATAAAAATCAAATAGTTAGGAATAAATTTACCTAAAGATGTAAACATCTTGAATGCAGAAAACTACACAACATGGTGAAGGGAAATCAAAGAAATCTTAAACAAGTGGAAGAATATTCCCTGTTCTTGGATAGGAAGACTAAACATCATTAAAATGTTTATCCTACAAAAACTGATCTACAGATTTAACGGAAACCCCAAAATTCACCACAGCATTTTTTTTTACTGAATTGGAAAAGCTAACTGTGGAATTTATTTGGAAGGGCAAGAGGCCCCAAACAGACAAAGACATATGGAAAAAGAAAAATGAAATCAGAAGCATCGTGCTACCCGACTTTAAAACATACTACAAATTTACAGTGGTCAAAACTGTATGTTATTAGCACAAGGATACACATACTGACCAATGGAACCATTTTGAGAATTCTGATATAGATCCCTGTGTATACAGTCAAATGTTATTTGACAAGGCCACAAAGCCCATTCAACTGGGAGAGAATGGCCTCTTCAACAAATGGTGCTTGGAGAACTGTATATTCATATCCAAAAAACAAGAGAGGAACACCATCTCACACCTTGTACAAAAATTAACTTAAGATGGATCCAAGATCTAAATAAAAGAGCCAAGACCATAAAGATCTTGGAAGATAATGTAGGGATGCATATACAGGATCTTGTATTAGGAAATGTTTTCATGAACTTTGCACCCAAAGCATGAGCAATGAAAGAAAAAATAGATAAATGGGACCTCCTCAAAATTAAAAATTGTTCTCTCTCAAAGGAGTTTGTCAAGAAAGTGAAAATGCAGCGTACCCAATAGTAGAAAATATTTGGAAACCATATATCTGATAGGGGCATAAGACCTAGCATATATAAAGAAATCCTATATCTTGAAAATAAAAAAGACAAACATCCCATTTAAAAAATGATCAAGCAATTTGAACAGATGCTTCTCCAAAGAAGAAAGACAAATGTCTATAAGCCACATAAAAAATGCTCAACATCCATAGCTATTAGGGAAATGCAAATAAAAAACTACAATGAGATATCATCTTATATCCAGTAGACTGGCAGCCATTAAAAAACAGAGGACTACAAGTGTTGGAGAGGATATGAAGGTTTGGGAACCCTTATCCAGTGTTGGTGGGAATGTAGCCATTGTGTTGGACAGTTTGGCGGTTTCTCAGAAAGCTAACTATAGAATTGCCATATGATCCAGCAATTCCACCGCTGGTTCTTTACGCAGAATAATTGAAAGCAATGACATGAACATAGATATGTATACCAATGTTCATAGCGGCTTTATTCAATATTGCCAAAATTTGGAATCAACACAAATGTCCATCAACAGATGAATGGATAAACAAATTGTGGTATATCCATACAATGGAATATCACTCAGCTGTAAGAAGGAAAGCAGCATCACCACATGGGATAATATGGATGAAGCATGAAGACCTTATGCTAAGTGAAGAAAGCCAGGCACTGAAGGACAAATATTACATGATTTCACTGATATGAATTAAATAAATTGAACAGACTCACAGAGCTAGAGTCTGGAAGATAGATTTACAAGAGGTAGAAAAGCAGAAAGTTGTGAGCCAACTCCCATATGGGCAACATCTATGATAAGGAGGAAGTGTGTAATTGTGCAGTGAAGGGGCATGACAGAGGTGCAGTGACACTTTTGAGTTGGGCGGTACTGGTTTGTAGAGAAGGTAGTGTGGGGAGGGTGGGTTGGAATGTCCGTGGAACTGGGGGGAGGTTTTGGGGAGGCAGCAGTTGAACACTGGGCATTGGTGGGTATATGGTTAAAACTACAACGTCGGAAATATTCTTTTGGCAACAAGGCAGAGGAGGGTTACTCGTTTAGGGTATTGGATGTGGAAGATTATACGGGACAGGGCACACTTGGTGCAGGCTTCTAGGGAGTGTGTGAGGGATCATCTTGTCATAATGCATTGTATCAGTGGTGGAGACCCACATAATCAGCGGGAAGGTTTTGGACTCCCATCCTGGGGAGTCCTGCTATGTTCTCAAAGAGAGGTGCAGGAGTCTTTCAAGAGCAAAGGTCGTGCTTGATAGGGGAGAACAGAGCAGTATGTCAAGCCCTCAATGTTTTTGCTGGTAACTACGAAACTTGTTTTTCAAGAGTGAAGCCATGTGATTGTCATGGGTCCTAAGGGGAGGGGAGGGAGGAATAGAATAGATGGAACATGTGGCATTTTGGGTGCGATGGAAGTGATCTTCATGATCTTGCAATGATGAATTCAGGCCATAGTAAATTTCATCAAAATTTATAAAAGTGTATGGTCCAAAGTGGAAACCATAATGGAAATCATTGACCATGGTTTGTAGCTATGTTTCAATATTTGTACATCAATTGTAACAAATGTACCATCCACATATAAAGAATTATTAATTGGGGAAAGGGGTAAAGGGGGAGGATGTTGGGTCTATGGGAATCCCCTATATATTCTGTATGTGACTTTTCTGTAATCTAAAATTTCTTTGAGGAAAAAAATGGAAAAACTATGACACTGGGGGAATAAACTGAAGAAGAAAATATCACTACATACAAGACAATGGATCGTATGGTTATGAAAGACATAATGCCAAAAAATATATATCTTTAAACATGTTTTCATTTTTTTATCATTCAAAACCTTTTTTATTTTCTTAATGGTTAAACTTTTTGTATTTTATTTCTTATTTTTAAAATTATCATTATTATTTAATTTTCTTATTAATTGAATTAGGCTATTTCCTTGGATTCATTTTTGAAGAAGTTTTGGATCACAGAAGGGTTACAACTGTGACAGGGAAGGATCATTTTTGCAGGATGTCAGTAATGGGGGATACATTGGAGGAGGTCGCCTGGGCATACATATAAGGCAAATAAATTTGTTCAATTGTTCATGGGGTATTGTCACGGGTGGGTGGAAATTCACACAATACTCAAAAGAATATCAAATTCCCAATCTGGGGAGCTCTGCCACAATCTCTAGTGGAACAGAAAGAATCCCCGGAGTACAGGGGCAATGACTAGTGAAGGAGGATGTTCTATTCATGGGCCCTTAATATAGATGACTGTACTTATGATCCTTTACTCCTGAAATTGAGACTTAGCCTAGTATTATAGGGTACCTAAAAGTTACCTCCTGAAAGCATCCTTGTTGCTCCAATGTAGTCTCTCTCGAAGCTGAAGTCAGCATATAAATGCATTTCCTTTCCCCCAGCATGGGACATGACACCTGAGGATGAGCTTCGCTGGCACTGAGAGATTATTACCCAGCACCAACTAGTAATGCAACTGGAAAAAGACCTTAAAAGGCGGGGTGGGGGGAAGGTAAAGACAAATGAGTTTATATTGCTAAAAGGCTTCAAAGTGAGTGGGGAGGTCATTCCATACTTAATGCTTATGCATGTCTCAGCAGGATTTCATTGACTGCCAAAGTAAATAATACCTCAAATAGTGGGGCTTCTGAGGGCTCTGGAAACATACCGACAATTTAGCCAGGGTAAATAGCTCAGGCGTTGGAAGCCTTGCCAGGGGGCCCTACTTTGGAATTTATGCTCTCCAATGTGACAGAGTTGGACTCAGTTGTGGTTTCCCTAAACATGGTTATTCTGGCCCTTCTATTTGAACCTATATTTTGTACTAGAGTTGATAGCTGTATGTCCAAGAGACTAATATATTTGGACTGTCATGTGCCAGCTGGTCCCTGAATCTCAATGGAGTTGCAACACCTACTCTACAGTTCATTGGACTCACCAGGACAACTAACAAGGAGATTATAATGGACAACGACCATCCCAAGGAACCGAGAAAACCTACAACTGCAGGTAAGAGAGTCCCATCCATCTGTCCCATGGGATTGAAGCCCCCTCTCAATTAGAGGTAAAATGGGCATCACCAGCCCAGAATCCTCAGGACTGGGGAATGAGCTGTGGACTAAATTAGATTTACTGGTATTCTACTATGGGCTTATTGTGATTCTAGCAATGGAAGAAATTATATCATTGATATAGAGACAGTGGATATTCTGAGGGCAGGGAGATGGAAAACAGGTGAAATATGGGGGCATTTTAGGTTGGGAATTGTCCTGAATGACATTACAATGACAGATACAGGCCATTACACATCTTGCCATAACCTACAAAATTGTGCGGGAGAGAGTGTAAACAATATAAACTATAATCCGTGCTTAGTGGCAATGCTCCAAAATGTTTTCATCAATTGTAATGAATACACCACTCTAATGGAAAATGTGGGCGGTATAGAGACCTGGTCATATGGGATTCCCCTATATTTTCATTGAACATTTATGTAATCTAAATATCTTTAAAATAAAATAAAAAACATATTTTTTAAAATTATAAAATAAGCAACAATTTAAACTGACACTTCACCATGGGTGATATATGACAAAGAAGCACACCAAAAGTTCCTCAACCATATTAGCTACTAAGTACATGCCAAGTAAAATCACAAGGTATAAAGGTGTAACACTACACTCCTACTACAGTCCTAAGAGTATAAAGACTGATCATACCAAGCATATGGATAAACTATACACTTCTCTACTGCTTGTAGGAATGTAAAATCATTTAGCAAATTTGAAAACCTGTTTTGCAATTTTTAAAATATGTGAGCATATACCATGGGTTGTGGAATGTATATGACACAAGTACATGTCATTAGAGACTTTTGCATGAATACTTATAGCGCCTTTATTTCTAAATAGCTCCAAAATTGAATTGACACAATAGCTACCAATAGGTAATTAATTATGGTATAACCATGCTTTGGATTTTATCCCAGAATTGAAAAGTAATGAACTGGAAATACTGGAAAAGAGACATGAATGATTCACAAAAAAGTATTCAGAGTGAAATAAGCCAGGTGAAAATAAGTGCATTTATATAAAATTCCAAATAAACCAAATTTATCTATAGTAACCAGACAGATATTCCCGCTATTCAGTGAATGACAAAATTGGAGTATGGGCAGGTAGGAGAGATCAAAAAGAGGACAAGCAAATTCTTAGGAATCATTGATATGTTCAATGATTCGTTTGGGGTAACATCTCTATTGGCTATACATATGTCAAATTTTAACAAAATGTGGGATTTATATATGTGAGGTTTACAGTATACACATAATAATTCAATAATGTAAAAACAGAAAACCAAGAAATTTGATAGATTTGAATATATAAAACCATCAACCATATGTCAAAAACAGGCATAGATACTTTTAAAGACTTACTATAATGGTAAAACATATAATATGTATAATTATAAGAAGAAAGTATGGAAAGAATTAAAAATGATGTACTCTAATAATTACAGTGGCAAAATATTTTAATAGACTAATCTTACAGATATTTTATAACAGTATATAATATTTCTAAAAATAAGTTACATTTTAACCAACAATTTTCATTTTTAGCAATTATTCTCACACCTATTGAAAATGTTACTATAAAGATGTTTAGATAAAATGACTGATAACTGTGAAAACTTAAATAATATTACAAATTGAATTAAGACATGGGTAATAAATACCAACATCTTCATACAATCAACTTGATTAATAGTGTTAATTTGGAAAGGTCAGAAATTTATGTGGTAAATTAAGATGTGTTTAAGGATACAAAAGCATACTTTGCCCCTTCCAATTACAGTATACTGTTGCAAATTTTTATTCATTTGTGAATAATCCCTTTAATTTAATAGGTGTGTTTAGAGAGGAAAAATCTGGAAGGATAAGGTCCTTAATATAAGCAGTAGCCTCATATAATATCATAAACTGTTTCTGCTTAACTGGGTGAAATGCCCAATGATAATAAAAAGTCCTTATACTATACTAAAGGATTATATTTATAAAATAAAGGAATTAATCTCACAAATGCTTAGTAGATGTGAGAGTTTTAAAAATACGAGCTATGTTACTGAGTAACGGTGTTGTCCTCCTGACCTGAGTCTGATGCAGATGCATCATCCCATGTCTCCAAGGACACAGTCCCCACTGAAGCCTGTGTTCTTGTATTTTTGGCAAATTATCATTATTCTAAAAATTCATTAATGATTCTTGAATGTTTGTGACCAAGGAACATTTTATTCACTTAGGGGCATATACATCAATATTTAAAAATTCATGCTCCAAGCGGTAAAGCACCTCACTTTGTTCTGGTTCTTTTGAATATCCCCTCTTCCACCTGTGAATGGAGTTCCTCACATTACAGCTATTATAGTAATTTATTTTCTTTTCAATGATGGAGAGAGTAATAAAATGTTGGGGGCTTATAATAGCTCTAAGCCTATTCTCCGGTAGTCTGTCAGATTTATTGAAGACCACAATGTCAGGCAGTTGTATGCGTTCCCAGATATGCCAGGAAAGATGAAGACACAAATGTACTCATAAAAATATCATTTCAACATTACGTTTGTAATGTTTTCATGTTTAAACAACTAACAGAAGCACTGATTTACTAACATATGAGTCAGTATGATGATATTTTTCTTGGATTGCAATTCCCTTTGCAGGATTTGGTCATATTTTGCTCCTGAGGAGAATATGGCTTTCAGCAATAATTTTTATGTTTTGTAATGTAGCCAACATATATGTATTTATGATATATATATTTTAGAATATCTCTAGTAGATAAATGTCAGTATTCGGGTGGCTTTTATGTATGAGACAATAACAAATCCACACCTAAATTAATGTAAGAAATATCCATGGCTATTTGGGTAATATATTTATCTTCACATTACAATTAATAAACTATTTCTGTAAGTACAGAAGTCTGTAGGCATGGTCTCTATCCTCACACTCCAAAATGGATAATGTATTGAACGAAGTGACAGCAGCTCATTAAAGAATTCTGGGTTCATCTGATCATTTGATTGCAAGTGAGAATATACAGATATTTGTAAATTATGCTTTATAGTTTGGTTAACTTTTATTGGATAAGAAGTTGTGATATCATGGGGGAAGTGATATAGTTTTAGGATGGAATTATGTTCCAACTTTGAAGTCCAAGTAAGGTTTCACAGTGATGTGTGCCTTGACTGAGATATTAGCAGAAGGATTGAAGGCAGGTAGGTGAGCTGCTACATATAAGCTCTTCTACATCTTAATATAAATAGTTGATAGTTATTGAATGAAAGACCAAATTCCCTAGGGTAGTTCTAACTTTCAGGAAACTATGGCCTCAGTCAGTGCTTCTTCCCTATTTTGGTACCTCAGTAAAATACACAATACTCCCAGCCAAGTCAGTCCACACTCAACAAGAATCTGAACACAGTATGTTAAACAATAAAGTGAAATTGCTCAAAAAACAAATAAACTGGATAGAAGAGAAAAAGATTTCTGTACTGTGATGTCAAAAAACTCCAGGCCTTTCAGTAATGATTGCATATTGGAAATGTTTGAATCCCTTCTGGTATAATTAATGGTTGACCTGAAAATTATCTGTGGAGCAACTGAAACACAAAATCAAAAGATTCTTGACTTCTACAAAACTCTGTTATATTAGGCAAAAATTGTATCATGAAGTAAAAGTAATTCATTTTATTGGAAAATCAAAGGAAATAGAAGGCAGTGATCTGTTTAGTCAGAAGTAAAGTTTATGTGAATATTTATGAAAGGTATACATATTCATAAAAAACATGGATATATTAGGGGCAGCAGAAGAGGTTAGGATCATCAAGGGGAATTAAAAACACTCATCTAACAATCAATAAACAAAAATATTGATTTTGATCAGACACTTCAAGTTCTACTTAGAGTTTGTATAGTGAGCCTAAGTTATCTGCTAGTTTTTAGCAGTATCTTTAATAATAGAAAGTGTATAGAAAAGACATGAAATTAATGGTAAAATTTAGAATTTAACTTGTGATTTGGGAATAATTCTTAAGAGCCAAAGGGTTTTGTGCTACTCATAAAATTACAACTAATCTGTGAGGTATTGTAGTCACAAGTTAAAATCCTAAGCAGAAATTGGAAGTAAAGCAATTCTATAAAGTGGAATGGTGAATAAAATACTGAATATGTCAAATTATAGAACAGTTTGAATAATAAATAAGAAAATTTCTCTGGATATCACATGCAGATTAAAGAAATTCAGCAGTCAGTGATGAGAAACGGCACAATAACATTCATTCTGCTGGAACTGACAGATGACCCTCAGCTACAGGTTCTGACTTTTATATTTCTACCTTTCACCTACATGCTGAGTGTAACTAGGAACCTGACCATCATCACAATCACCTTTGTGGATTCCCATCTAAAAACAC
This sequence comes from Cabassous unicinctus, assembly GCA_029593785.1. Taxonomy (NCBI): domain Eukaryota; kingdom Metazoa; phylum Chordata; class Mammalia; order Cingulata; family Chlamyphoridae; genus Cabassous; species Cabassous unicinctus. Next base: position 1,755 of record JAQZBX010012168.1, on the reverse strand, counting down.
CCATGTATTTTTCTTACAAAATTTCTCCTTCTTAGAGTTCTCCTTCACCTGTGCTTGTATTCCTAGATTTTTATATAACATAGCTACGAGTGACAAGGTCATTACCTATAATTCTTGTGTCATCAAGGTATTTCCTACTTACCTCTTTGCAGTGTCAGAATTTTTTCTCTTCGCTGCTATTTCCTATGACTACTATGTAGCCATCTGCAAACCCCTACACTACGTGACCATCATGAGCAAAAGTGTCTACAATTTTCTCATCATCTGCTATTGGACAGTGGGTTTGCATATACTAATTCCACCACTTAAAATGTTTTTAAAACTGGAATTTTGTGACTCTAACATCATTGAACATTTTGTCTGTGATGCAGTTCCCCTAGAGAAAATCGCGTGCTCAGACACATAGCTCCTGAAAGAGAAAGAGACAATCTGTGCTGTGCTGACACTGATTATGACTTTGACTTGTGTAGTTCTGTCATATGCTTACATCCTCAGGACAATTTTTAGATTCCCCTCAGTCCAGCAAAGGAAGAAGGCCTTTTCAACCTGTTCTTCTCACATGATTGTGGTTTCCATCACCTGTGGCACATGCATTTCCATTTATATGAATCCTACAGCAAAGGAAGAAGTGACCACTAATAAAGTGATTTTCTAGCTCATTTCTTCTATTTCACCTACATTGAACTCCTTTATTTATACCCTGAGGAACAATCAAGTTAAGAAAGCCTTCAAGGACTCAATCAAAAGGATAGAAACGCTCTCTACTAAGTATCAAATATAGTATGCAAAGGAACATATCAAAAGAAAAGATTTATTTTTTCATTTATGGTGCTGGGTATTTTTACTCATGCTTATAAACTTGTTTCTGTTTAGTATCAATACTAGTGTTCCATTACTTTTCTCAACACTTCTGTAAAATAGTCTCTGTTGAACATTCTTCAAACAAATCTTGCATGCTTTCTTTTCATACAAATAGTGGATAATGATTTACATCTCAGTTTTAAAACATTTCAATACTTTTCTTAAAAAACAGCTTTTGTACTGAAATTAGCTTCAGAATATTATAATTTTAAAAATAGTAAATTCATTATTTGATCAATTATAGGGCAATATCCCATGAAGCACTACTCATTTATGCATCACAGTTATATCCATATACAAGAAATAAGAGAAATTTTATATAAAAACTCCATAAAGTTTGAAATAAGGCTAATATAAAAACACAAACAGCAATTTAGAAATAATAGTACTTTAAAATTTAGAAAATCGAGGATTAAGTAAACCTCGAAATGCTATTAGTAAAAACACATAGAAATGCTTCATAAAATTTAATTAAGATTCTCTTGAATCTATACCTGAAAACATTACAAAGATGTAAATATGTAGTCAGAAAGACGCAACCTAAGTAGAGCAATGAACTATAAAATGACTTGTGGGTACTCAGGAGAGCTTAGATAGAGGATGGGAGCAGGGGGTTGCACTATGAATTCCAAGGAATTACAAGCAAAATCTCAGAATCTATATGGTAGCAGCACATGGAATGATGCAAAAGAATAAAGTCAGAACTAACAAATCATTGCACACTCAATGAAAGCTTGAATCAGAAAATATGCACATTTCCATAGAGTACAATTTTCAGAAAAAATTGTCTGCCATATATGAGGTATGTTTGATGCCCTGTGCCTACTTTTAACACAAATTAAGCTTGTACTGTCCCAGTTCTGTCATAATAATCTAAATAGGTATAAATAATTT
>JAQZBX010012167.1:0-41628 GCA_029593785.1 Cabassous unicinctus | reverse complement strand
TATATATATATACACATACATATTCCCCAATTATTATTGCATTATTTGTCTTACTAAACCATTATTTCATGGCCATGTGAAAATATTTTCATTGTGGCCCAGACTGAATTTGAACAAAACTGAATTAATGACCTTTACTTGTTTAATCAGCACATTTGCTGGAGTGGCATGTTATGTTGGTTGACTTTCTTCTCTAGTCCAGTTTTTTTCATGTTAATTCCTTAGAAGGCAGTGGTCTTCTGAAACAGAAACTGATATTGCAACTCAGACCTTCCAAGTAAGAGGAAATGAATCCTCTCTATTTAAAGAGATGCAAAATAATAACAAATGATGTGAGGAGAGAGATAAGGGCAACTTGGAGGAGGAGCCTAAGCTAAGCTGGGTTTTCTGTCTTTTGCAACCTAAGAAAGTCTAATCGGTTAAGGCTCTTTTAAAGGTATGGAATATAGCTCTTAATAGGGTACATTCTATGATTCATTCTCTCTTTTTTAAATTAATTCAGCAAACTTTTAATAGCACTTCCTTTGGAACAGACAATTTGACAGGCCCTGATGATATGAAGACAAACAGTACCAATCCTCGAGAGCTGTGGTATTCTACTCCCATAAGACTATAAATTCTTTTAGAACAGGTTAGAACAGGAACTATATCCTCCCATAGTGCATAACAAAATAATGGGAGTATAATATGTATTCATAAATCACTCCAGCTCTTTTCTCGAGCTAGATATTGGCAAGTTTTTGCCTGCTTGCCAACTGGGACACAGTCTCTGACTAGTCCGTGATCTTAGCAAAATTCATCATACAGAGTTGATACATGACATTTTCATGTTGGCTTATGTATCACTCAATCCCTTTCAGGTACTCAAACAACCTTCAATCCAATAAATGTTTGTTAAATGTTACTTGGAATAAGGTTCTTAAGCAATATTGATGGGAAGAACAATTTTAAACATTCCTGCCTTCAATGAGAGCAGAATCAAGTGCAGACATAAAATTTTGACAACTAAATCAGAACTTAGTCTTAACTACTCTACTACAGTCATAAGAGATATTCCAGGAGACTCAGAAAAGGTAGCAATTGAATCAGGCTAGAACCAGGATTTAGCATCTGTGGTAGATCAGAATCCAAATTCTGAAAGGATAGGGACAGTCTTTGGACTATTGGAGGTTGTCATGACTGGGTTTATATCCCTGCTTACTAGATTTGGATAAAGTCAGGTATCTTCTCTGAAATTCAGTGTCCTCAGCTATAAAATGGAGATTATGATAGCCCTACCCATCCATCATTGACTTAATGTTAAAATTGGGTACTATACTATGTTCTGAATGCAATGTCTGGTGTATATTAAGAACTAAATAAATGGTACATATTGATGTTGTATTAAATAGAACCATCTTACCAGTTGATTTATCTTATATTTCCCCTTTATATGTTGCAAAACCTTTGTCCCTTTAGCATTGTGTGAGGATCAGAGAAGAAAATATCAGACGAAGGCTGTTTCTCTTATATTCCTGAACCAACGCAGAAGAGAGGAGATAAGAAAATGACCCAAGGAAACCTCTCCACAGGAGATTCCCAACTCAGTTTGGTGGTCTTGTGGCTGCTCAGAACACATCTCAAAGTTTAAGTTGTGAGGATTTGGCTTTCTTGAATCAAAGAGAAGCTCAAAACTGTTTAGCATTCAGAAATCAGCTCCAGCTGTTTCCACTTGGAGCAAGTTATTCACCTTCTCCTTCTGTTATCTTGATGGCCTTTGTCCCCCTTTGACAGTGTGTCTGTTACTCTGGGTCATATCCCCCCTGTATTCTACACAATGCCAGAAACACTGCTGGAATTCATTAAAAGTTGCAACAATCCGGATACTGATCATTTGAAATCTCTAAAAATTTGAACAAACTTACTGAACTTTGCTTTCTTTTATTCATAGAAAGGAAGGATACTGCAAATAGTACATATTCATTCATTCAAACACTCATTCATTTATTGATTAAATGAAACGATTCACAAATGGAACAAAGCTCCCTGTCATTTTTATAGCATGGTAGAGTTTACAAAATTTCTCCCAAGTTTAAATTTAACTTTATAATTACTATGTTATTAGATAGGCAGGACAGTCGTTATTACCTTATCACCTCTCATCATGCCCAGCATATGCTAGATGCTCAATAAATATATTTGTCAACTGACAATGAAAAACCACTAACAGATTGAGTTGGTTTTCATGTATTAGTGTAAAAAAAAATAGAGTAACAACATCTGGCTTTTAGGACTATTCTGAAGATTGAATGAGAATTTATAAGACACACTTAGAACTGTGACTTCCCTATGTAAATAATACAATTGGACACAAATGGGAACATCACTAAGAAAATACAAACTTTGAAATAAAGTAGATCCAATTGTTTACTGGTCTGTAGACCATGAACTCAACCCATGATGAGTATGAGCCAGAAAATGGCAAGGTACTTTAAAGACAAGGAACTTTGCCAAATCACTTCAGTAATCTAACAGAAGGTAAAACCTAGCTATAGGAAAGATGTGAAAAGATAGGTTGGGCGTGTTTATTTGCAATAGAACTATGGAGAAATCATTGGACTTGCTCTGTTCAGGAAAGAACATTCTTTAGTCAAGAAAACATCACCTGTGTTGTTTTAGTTGCTAGAATATGCCTACTATGGAGATGGATACATCAGGCTCTATTTAAACTCAAGTTTTAAGAATTTTCATCATATAAACTCATCTCCCTTTCTTCAACCTTGTGTTCCTCAGGCATACTTTCTGCTAATTTATCATTACCCTTAACTTGTCTTTAGGGAGAGAATATACTGCCCAGACTGGCATAAAACTAAATCTATGTTAAATTTATATTTCTCTGTGCAAATTAGTACATTGCTATTCTGATTTTATTCATCAGTATGTAGAGAGCATTGTTAGTGTGAACTAGCATTCCTGAATCTGATAAACTCTGAAAAGCTTTTAACAGTGAGTAAAAGAGACAGACAAACCGAAGGGTAGTCCCTGGACAGAACTGGATCTATCAAGGTCATGTCATCCCGTGGGGTCTGGTATGACCAGGCAACTGGCCTTTGTCAACTAAACTCCTATGATATCTTTACTTTTATACTCCACCATCTGACAGGTGGTTGTTACATTTTCCATCCTTCATATTCTCTTTTTGTCATATCAGGGAGAATTTCATTCATTGGGGAATAAAGCTATTTTACCCAAGATTAAATAGCCAGAGACTCTGCTCTGAAAAGGAAGACTAGGAACATGATGGATTTAGGGGTTTCAGAAAGGAAGGAAAAGAGAGTCTTTGAAAAGTGCTACTGTGTCTCCCCCTTTATCAAATTGAAGGTATGAAAAAAAAAGTCTGGTTGATTCTTTAGATGAAGATAGAATAGATCTTGAAAATTTTTCCACCTCTTTCAAAATGTCTCCATTGTCACCAAATCCACGATTAATTTGAAAAGAAGAGGGCTGAACTTAAATTATTCCCCTCACTGATTCTGAGCCCCATTTCTTAGCATATTCTTAATTTCATCTCTTGTCAATGGATTTCTGTTGTGCTCAGAAAAAGATGGCACTGCATTGATTCAAATGATCACTGACAGATGATATGATGATTTACATGGAAAAACCTAAGGAATATAAACATAACTAGTAGAATTAATAAGTGGATCGAGCATGGTTTCAAGATAAAAAAAAAAATCCAAAATCCAACTGCATTTTTATTTATGAGCAGCAAAATTTTTGAAAAATAAAATAAAGCAATTTTATTTTCAATAGTTTCAATGTTAAAAACACAGGAATATTAACAAAAGTTGTGAAAGGCCTATACATTTAAACCTACATAATAATGCCTAAGGAAATTAAAGAGTACCTAAATAAATGGAAAGATATAACATGTTGATGAATGGGAAAACTCAACATTTAATAGATATCAATTCTTCTCTAATAATTCCAGCAGATTGTTTTGTAGAATTGACAAACTAATTCTAAAAGGCAAATGGAAATGCAAAGGACTAGAATATCTCAAATAATCTTAAAAGAGAACAAAGTTGGAAGACTTACACCACCTGACTTTAAAATTTACTATTAAAAATGTTTTACTATAATGCTATAGTAATCAAGACAAATGTGGTACTGTAAAAAGAATGAGCAAATTAGTCAATGGAACAGAATGGAAAGTCCAGAAATAGAATAACGTTTACACTGTCGTTTAATTTTCAACAAAGGCAATAAAGCAATCTAAGAGCGGCAGAAAAGTTTATTCAAGAAAGGGTTCTGGCATAACAAAGTATTCATATTTTTAAAAAATCTATTCCTACTTCACACCACACACAGAAATTATTTCCTGATGAATTATAGACTTAAACATGAGGTAAAATATCATAAAACTTTTACAGAGAAACATAGGTGAATATCTTCATGTCTTACCAGTGAGCAAAAGTTTTTTAGAAAAGAGATGGAAAGAAATAACCATTAAAAAATAAACAAAGAAAATGATAAATTAGACTTCATCAAAATTTAAAAATTCATATCACGAGACACCATTATGAAAATAAAAAGGCAATCCAATAAAAGTAGACAAAAATTATAAAATGATATTCCACAAAAGAGGATATACAAGTGGCCAATAATCGCATGAAAAATGTTAACATCACTAGTCATCAGAGAATGCAAATTAAAAGCACAGTGAGATACTACTATATCCTCATAAAAAGGCTAATTTTAAGAAGAATGACAACGCCAAATGTTGGTGATATTGTAGAACAATAGAGCTCATTCAATTTTGTGGGAAATGTAAATTGTGCAGCCAGTTTGGGGGAAAATTTCTAGCATTTTCTTGTATAAAGAAACATACTTCTATACCTCCCTAGGACTCAGCAATTCCACTACTAGGTATTTACCCAAGAGAAATGAAAACATATGTTCACAAAAAGACTTGCACAGAGTGTTCATAAAAGCTTTAATCCTAATACCCCAAAACTGGTAACAGCCCAGATGTCTATCAATAGGAAAATGGATAAACAAGCTGTGGCATATTCACTCAGCAATAAAATGGGAAGAATTACTGATGCAGGAACATGGATGAATCTCAAAAACATTTTTACAAATGAAAGAAGGCTTACACAAAAAAGCATTTACTCTGTGATTCCTTTTATACAAAATTTTGGAAGAGGCAAACAAGTCTAGAGTGGGAAATAATGAAAACATTGGTTGCTTCTGCAGGGTGGGTGCAGGTATTGCCAAAGGGGTATTTGAGAACATTCTGGGTTGATGACTGTGCTCTAATCTTGATAAGTTTACAGAAGTATCTGTGTTTATGTATTTTGTTGTATGCAAATGCTAGGTTAAAAAAATAAACAAATATTGAACTCTAGATAATGATATGCATACTGAAGTATTAAGGAATAAGTACACAGATATCTGCCATTTACTTTGAAATGCACCATAAATAAGATATATTAATAGAGAGAGGGTTTGTTAGATATGTGACAAAGCAAGTATAGTAAAATGTTAACAGCACAATTTAGATGCTGTGTTTATATGTGTTTACTTAAAATTCTTTCAACTTTTCTGTATGTTTGAAAATTTTCATAATAAAATGTGGGGAAAAATGAACACTGGCCTTGAGCCTACTTTCAGGGTAGGGGCCCAACCTCTTAGCAGGATGTATGATCCTAAATGAGCTCATGTGGCTTCCATCCTAGTTTATCAGGCTTTGTTGTTATTATAAGAAAAAGCCATTCATTCAAAGAAGTACAAATAATTGGTGGGGGTAGGTTGGGGGAGGGGGAAGCATGTGACAGGCCAGCTCATAGTTTCCAAAGGAAGGATATAAAGTATAGTGAGTCACAACCCTCTACTCCTTTTCTGTCCCCTGTAAACCTATCTTCCAGACTCGAGCTCTGTGAGTTTGCTCAGTTTGCTTAATTATTATCAGAACGGTCATGTAATATTTGTCCTTCACTGCCTCGCTTGCTTCACTCAACATAAGGTCTTCAAGGTTCATCCATGTTATCCCATGTGTTAATACTGCATTCCTTCTTACGGCTGAGTAATATTCCATTGCATGTATATACCAGAGTTTGCTTATCCATTCATCTGTTGGTGGACATTTGGGTTGTTTCCAACTTTTGGCAATAGTGAATAGTGCTGCTATGAACATTGGTGTGCATTTATCTGTTCATGTCCCTGCTTTCAATTCTCCTGGGTGTATACCCAGCAGACATGATTCTAGCAATGGAAGAACTTTTATGATTGATGTAGAGAGAGTGGCCTCCGGAGGTTCTGAGGGGAGGGAGAGGGAAAAATAGCATAATATGGGGGCATTTTCAGGACATTGGAGTTGTCCTGAATGATGTTGCAATGACAGATACAGGCCGTTATATATCTTGTCATAACTTACAAAATTGTGCAGGAGAAAGTTTAAACTATAATGTAAACTATAATCCACACTTAGTGGCAATGCTCCAAGGTGTTCATCAATTGTAATAAATGTACCACACACACACACACACACACACACAAAGTACAGTGAGGATGTAATTTTGGAACTGAGGATCCTGTCTCTTCCTGTCTCTTCTATTACAGGACTTGGGTCTCTTATTCTGATTTTATCTGATTCTTTCTTCTTTTCCTCTTGACTCATTTCCTCTGACTTCCTCTGCTTATTCCTGTTTTCTCCATAGACTCCTTGATTGCTAAAATGAGGTCCACTCTGAGCCTGGAGCTCCATGACCTTCCAGCTCAAGTCAACTGTCAACAATGATTCCCTTTTGCTATTCCTGCATCCTGAATTACACTCCCAGTCATGGGACTGCATGCTCTTTCATAAGATAGTTCCTCTTCCTGGCATAAGCTGATCTCCTCCCCAGCCTGCTCAATGCCTTGCTTGTAGGACATTTTAACTTACCTCTAAGATAAGTTAAATTCACATCCCCTACCCTGGAATATGAATTCTGATTGTGCTAACTAAAGGAGATATTTTGGCATCATTTATTTTACCTCAAGGAACAAAGTTTTAGGGGAAGAACATTTACGAAAATAAGAAAACAACCATCAAGAGAAGCTTCTTTAGAAAAAAAGAAACATAATTTAGGCACTGGAAGATGTGTGGCATTTTGTCAGTCCCACTGACTCTCATATGGCTTTGATTTATTTGTGGCTTTTGCTTCTTTCAAAGCTTTGACTGCCTCACCTTGTCTAATTGAGGCTCCTCCCAAGATTTTTGTTGGTTACTCCTAACTGCTTAACTCTCCTTAGGTCACAGATTTAAAAATCTCTGAGAGGGAATCTCATTGGTTTACTTAATCTTAAGTCTCCCTGCTGTTTCTGAACCAAAAAAATTCCATTTAACATTTTTGATTGAAATATAAGGATGACATTGGTTTAGTACTTAAACCTCTGTTAATGGAGTAATTGTAAAAGGAAAAGGATAGTATAAAATAAGTGAATCATCAAGAAATTGACTACAAATTGGTTGGTATATATATGAAAAATGCTAAAGGAGGCCAGTAGACTGATAAAGGGCATCGTACCAAGATGTCCAGAGAACTTCTTCATCTCAATGCAATGGAAAATGGCCTTGAAGGTTAATCAAGACACATGAAATTTTTGATACTTGAACTCATCTAAATTGAAGACCCTGGAGAAAATATAAGTTGTTAGCAAAGCAAAATCAGACTTTAAAAATGTATTTTTTAAAGGATTTTCATTATAAGACAAAAAAAATAGCAACTCTCAGGAAGTTCATAGGATCAACTTCATCTGTGCTCTTCTATAGTTCTCAGTAAAATGACTGTCACACAGTGGGCAATCAATTAGTATTAGTCAAATAATAAATGCCATTTTATGGTGTTATATTTACTTGCTATGTTTGGGTCTGCTGTTTTGGAGTAATCCAAATTAGATTTGGCAATGTGGGCTTCATTCTTTTCTTTCTTTATTACTAATAGTTTCTAAGTAAAAAAAGAATAAAAAAGCTTTTTAATCTGTCTTTATTTGGGTTGAGAATAGAGCTAAAGGACTAATGGCCAAATAGCTTCCAATAGGTCTAGCTGTACAATTTTGTTAAAAAATCTACAAAAAACACTTAGAACTAATAAATGAGTTCAGCACAGTCTTAGGATACAAGTCTTAGGATACGAGAGTAACACAAACAAATCAATCACATTTCTCTATAGTAACAAATAACAATGGAAACTAAAGTGAAAACCATGATGCCATGTACAATTATTCCAAAGGAAATGAAATACTTAGATTTAAATTTAACAGAAAGTGTATAGGATCTGTATGCTGAAAATTACAAAGTGCTGAAGAAAAAAATTAAAGACCTAATTAAAGGGAGAGACATACCATATTTATTGATTGGAAGATTCAACATATTATAGGTAACATTCCAGAACAAAGTGATCTATAGGTTTAATGGAGTTCTATCAACATTCCAGCAAAGCTTTTTATTTCCTCCAGCAAGACTTTTTGTTGACATTGACAAGCTTTTTCTAAAATTTATATGTGAAGGGACAAGCTGTAAAATGTCTAAAACAATCTTGTAAAAGAAGATAAAGTGGAAAGAATCATGCTACCTGATATTAAGGACTATTATAGAGCTACAGTAATGAAGACTGCATGGTATTGGTGAAAGGATAGATGCATAGACTGTGGAACAGAACAGAGAGCCCAGAAATAGACCCACACAAATATACCCAATTGGTTTTTGACAAGGCATAAAAGTAATTCAGTGGAACAAGGTTAGTTATTTCAACAAATGGTATTAGGGCAATTGGGCAAACGTTGGCAAAAAAAAAAAAAAATTGAACCTTGAATTAAGTCGCATACCTAATATAAAAATTAACTCAAAAGGAATTACAGATTTAAATTTAAAAATAAAAATTATATTTGAAAATATAGAAAGTCTTTAGTATTTTGGAGTAGGCAAAGAGTTCTTGGGCTTGCCACCAAAAGCATGATATATAAAAGGAAATATTGTAAAGTAGATCTCAATAAAATTAAAATGTTTGATCTGTGAAGGAGTTGAAAAGACAAGCTACAGACTGGAAGAAAATAATTGCAAAACATGTATCCAGTGACAAAGGACTGATTTCTAGAAACATAATTTTCAAAATCTTAAAACTCAACAGGAAAAAAGAAAAAAATTCTATTAGAAAATGGACAAAAGTCATGAACAGACATTTCCTGAAACTGAAATGTTGACAGCAAATAAACTTGTGAAAGGAGGTTGATTAGGGCAATGCTAATTAAAACCACAATGAGATATCACTACACAAACATAGCAGTTTGATATTACTTATGAATTTTAAAAAAGATATTTGATTATGTTTGTAAACTGATCTGTTCCTTTGGGTGTGATACCATTTGATTGTATTAGATTCAGCTGTGATATCTTTGATTAAATTATGCTAAGATTAGGGCTTTGATTCAACCATGTCATTAGGGTGTGCAAGGGTGAGTCCCCACCCCCTTGGTGGGCTGATAAAACAGACTCTCACACGGAAGTAGATAGAGAAGCAGATACATGAGGAAAGAGAAAAGGCTCCATTAGACAGAGGACCCAGGAAGAGAGATGAGCCTGATAATCTACAGCTGACCTTGTGAAGACACCAGAGCAGCTGAGCCCAGAAAGTAATGAGCCCCATGGAGAGAGACGAGCCTTCTGCCAGCCTTCAGCTGAGATCAGAAGAAACTGGGACCACAGAGCCTTAAGTGGAAGAAGGATGGCTGAACCCTCGTAGACCTCTCCTGCCATCTTGCTTCAACATGAGGCAAATGACTTTGGGTGAACAAGTACCTCTTATGAAACCTTGAGTTAGACTCTTTAAGGCCTTGTGACTGTAAGCTTCTACCCCAAATAAATACCCATTATAAAAGCCAACAGAGTTCTGATACTTTGCATCAGCACCCCTTTGGCTGACTAATACAGCAACTATCAGAATGAAAAAAAAAATAAAGAAACAAGCAAAAAACTAGTGGCAATACCAAATGTTGATGAAGATGCAGAGACAATGGCTCACTAATACATTGCTGGAGGAAACAGAAAATGGTATAGGAACTGGAAAATAAGTTTGTCAGTTTCTTAAAAATCAGAACATTCGACACAGCAATTGCACTTCTGCATATATATTTCCAAGATAAAGGAAAACCTATTTCATGCAGAAATCTGCACACAAATATTCCTAGCAACTTTATTCATAATAGCCAAAAACTGGAAACAAGCCAGCTGTCCTTCAACAGGTGAATGGTTAAATGAACTGTGGTACATCCATACCATAAAATACTACCCATCAATACAAAAGAAAGAACTATTGATACATGAAACAACTTGGATGCATCTTGAGAAAATTATTCTGAGTGAAATAAAAGCTAATCCAAAAAGGTTACACACTGTATGATTCCATTTATTTAAGATTTTTATGACAAAATTAGAGAAATGGAGAGAAGATCAGTAGACTGTTATGTATCTTGACTGTATCAATATCAGTATCCTAGATGAGTTACATACTATAAGTTTTGCAACATATTACCATTTGAGGAAGCTGCATAAAAGGTACACAGGAACTCTCTGTATTATTTCTTACAATAACATTATAAATCTACAATTATCTAAAAATTTAAAGTTTAATTTTATAAATCCATTTATATAAACCATCCTGACAGAGTAGAGGTTAAGTAAGGATTTCACAACCTGATCCTTGAAAATGCATACAGAGCTTTGCTCTCCTCCAGCATGTTTGATGTTCGATAGAGTACTTTTCCTGGTGATTTGTATTAGTGAGGTTCTACCAACAGCCATGGGATCTAACTTGACAAACTTAAAACAAAATGGAGATATATCTACTCATGTCATCAAACTAAGAGAAGGACAGAGAGCAAGCTTGCCTCAAGGATGACTTGAATTTGAAACTCCTAGATTCAGGAGTGTGAATTTTAGCAGGATTCTCTTTTCCCTTGTCTCAGATGACTGCTTACTGTAGTACATTCTCTCACTGCACTCTACTGCATGGCAGGATACAAGACAGCAAATAATTCTGTATACAGTGTTAAAGCCACATAATCAGGGAAGTAAAAAGAGCTGTTCCCATAGACAGAATTGGGAAAAAGTCTGGGAAATGATTGTGATTAATCTATATTAGGTCCACCCATATCTGGACAAAGTCTCTGACAAGAGAATTGAGTTAAATGATTGGTCCAGCCTTAGTCACGTGTCTACAATATGACTAGGACAGAGAGGTACTAGGATTAGCAACTTTCGGTAGAACATATCATTGAGGTAGGAGATGATTAATTTCTCAAAATAAGAAGGATATTCTTCTCAAATACCCCTTAATGAACAAAATAGTCCTTACAATTTTATTAATATATATTAACTACACAACCATCACAATATTTCTAGCACACAATTAGATTAAGACTAAATTGGGCTAAATGATCTCTCAAAACCTTTCCAACTCTAATACCACATTAATACCTAAAGTTCTTTTTTTTTTTTTTTTTACAACTTTGGGATTCCTTCTGTTTCACTTATTAAATAAAATTATATACATATACAGCTAATGCTGGAAAGGTTGCCATGAAATTGGTATATATGTTGGTTGTAATTTTTACAACACTTTGGAAAAAAATTCTGGGCGATGAATCCAAAGTTGCGAAATCATTGCTAAGGACCATTGGGAATATACCTTTTAGTAATGTATTTGAAGAAAAGTGTCCGTTAATTAAAATTTGCATGTACTGATAGATGTTCATTGCATCATTGTTTACAATAAAAGAAATTTAAAAATGGTATAAATGTCTCCTAAATGAAGAATTGTTAATTAGCTTATGAACATTAATGAAATGTGATGTGGTGTTGAAGAATTATAATTATAAAATCTACCATGCCATCTGGAATATGTATGCTTAAGCATAATATTGTAAGTACATAAATTGCAAGTTGTTAAAAATGTAAACATTGTATATAAATTTTGGAAGAGAATAATATGAAAATTGAAGATTGTTATGGACTTTTGGATGTTTGTTTTTTGTTTATATATTTTCTCAAACTTTGTATGCATCCATACAGATGGAAATATGCTAATGCCCTTTAGGAATTGTATCTTCCTTTTAAAAACATCTTTTATCTTCCATTTTCAAAGGTGTTTTTTCACATTAGGTGGAACCCACTGTTAGAAGTCAAATAGCACAATTAAGACCCTCTTAGCATGAAAATTATGATACATGGAGATGAGAAGATACAAGTTTATTAGTGCTACAAAATGTCTCCCAGAAAAATTTTTCTGGGTCCAATTTGAGATGATACCTTGCTGACATTTCTAGATTTCTGATTTTGCTACAGTACATTCTGTTCCAGTTAGATCCATATTTCTTTCACTTGTAACTTCTGCATTCCCCTCATACCATCTATGGCATCTAGATCTTTGGTTCTGCATTTATCCACAACCTTCTTTTAGTTTCTGTCTTGGGCTTGCTCTTCCTGGGATCAAACAGAGGTACCTCCAATCACCTACTTCCAGTTGTAGCCCCTCAGTACTCTACAGCTCTCTCTACTGATCCTGCTTCAAAACCAGACTGTATTTGAAGTGCATAAAGAGTTCTGCCTCGGGATTTGCCAAAATTATGGGATCATTACCAGTATGTGAGCCAAGGTCAAGGTTCCAGAGATGAGAGCTAAAAGTTAATATAGCTAATACAGTTAGTATTATAACTGTATTAGCTACCAGAATTTAAGAAACTACAAGAGGGAGTAATGGAGGCATTAGCAGAGTCCACTGATAGGAATGAAATGATAGAAAGAGAACATAGTTTTGAACTAAGGCATTGATTGTTTGCTCTCCTCCAGAGAATTCAGATTCTTGATATATAAGTCCTAACACATATCACAAAGCTGGAGGGAGTATCCTAAAATGGCTTAAAACGGGCAAATGATCCCATTGCAGTGAAGCATGGTACCCTAGGAAGTGGAATCTCTGCAAACATTATCAGATAGTAAAAGACACACCAGACCTACCATAATCTCCATGGCTAAATACAATCACCCATGTAACATTTGTATCTCAAATCAAATTCATTCTCCAGAAAACAAAGCTTAACAGATTGAAAATTTATTAGCATCTGCTATTCTGTGATTATGGCTTTTAAAATGAATCACATCACATGTGTAAAATGCACAAATACATTTTACCATTGCAAAATACATGTCATTTTAGCCGCATATAATGAAAGATTTTATCTAACACAGGATGCTGCCTTTTTTATTGCTCCCTGCCAAGAGAATGCTTGGAATGCTTTTATTGGTTTAATATAATAATAAAATGATATTGTACGCAATACGAAAGCCAGGAGGACACCCATATTGAAGAAGGTGGTTTAATTGATTTCTCTGAGGACATAAACTACTCTTTTGTCAATTTAACTTTGAGAAAGAAGGTTGTTTGAGTAATCACATTTTGAGGTGTCTGCTTTCCAAGTATAGTTTTATTGTTACAAATAAAAAATACTTTTTTCCCCAAGAAACTTTCCATTGAGCCCATAGGACCTCCAAGGCCAAGCACCTCACTAGAAAGGCTGTGAGAGCCATGAGTAGAAGATTAGGAGAGTACCCTTGGGTTTCAATAAATATATGGTTTTCACAAAAGCTAATTAACATTTGTCAGTAAGTCAACCCATAGAAGATGTGTGTCCATAGTGACTTAAACAGTTTAATGTTTTGCATCTCTCTTAGGAAATCATAATTTTAAGAATCAATGGCTTTCATTGAAATTAAATTGTTTTAATTTTTTAAAGACATATCAAGAAGTGAAGAAAGGAATGCAAGTGATGTGCTATACATGGTGAGTCTTCAACACACTGTTGCCAAGGGAATCGATGGATAAATGAATGGTGTGCAAAATAGGGATAAAAGTGAATGAGGATTGATTCTGCTACTGCACAGGACAAATTTCCTACTCCTTTAGTAGAGACCCAAAGCAAGATAACATAATGACTAAAAGCATGGCCTCTGAAGGCAGTTGGCAAGGGTTCCGATCACAGCTCTGCTTCTTAATAATTGCATGTCCTTAAGCAAGATATTTAATGTCTCCGTGCCTCTCTTATTTGTAAAATAGGAGATATTAATAATTTCTACTATATATTACTTGTGATCATTATATGAATTTATATGCTAGGTGCTTTAAACAATGTTTGGGTAGAGTAAGCACCATACAAATGCTAGCTATTATTATATGGAAATGCTAGTTGGATCTGTTTCTTGAATGCCTTCCCTATCACCAATCACATTAACTGTACCTAAACATATGTATCTTCATAAGATTGAAAGTGTTGATTTCTACCATTTTTCAATTATTTTTCTTTAACTAGAGAAGTTGTAGGTTTACGGAAAAATCAAGACAGCATTCCCATATAGCCCACTCCCCATTATTAACACTTTGCATTTCAACTTTTGTTACAATAGTTGAAAGACTATTATAACTGTACTATTAACTATAGACAATAGTACTATAGACAACAGTAGAGTGTATTTTTCCATATTATTAACACTTTGCATTAGTGTGGTATATTTGTTTTAATTCATGTAAGAACATTTTTATAATTATGCTATTATCCATAGTCCATCGTTTACAATAGGGTGCACAGTGTTGTACATCCTATGTTTTATCTTTTAACTTTTATTCTGGTAACATATAAACGAAATAAAATCTTCCCTTTATACCACATTCACATATATAATTCAGTGCTGTTAATTTCACTCACAATGTTGTGCTGCCATCACCACCATACATTTCCAAACTTTTACCATCAGCCTAAATAGAAACTCCATATAACTTAAGCATCAACTCCCCATTTCCTGGCCCCAACACAGCCCCTGGTAACCTATATTCTAGATTCTAATGCTGAGTTTGCTTATTCTAATTATTTCAAACGAGTGAGATCATACAATATTTGACCTTTTGTGTTTGGCTTATTTCACTCATTATAATGTCTTCAAGGTTCATCCATGTTGTCGCATAAAACCAGAACTTCATTCCTTTTTAATGCTGAATAATATTCCACTGCATGTATTTTCCACATTTTGTTTACCAGTTCATCAGCTGATGGACACTTGGGTTGATTCCATCTTTTGGCAATTGTGAATAATGCCACTGTGAACATCATTATGCCAATATCTGTTCAAATTTCTAGTAAAGGAGTTCCTGAATCATATGGTGATTTCTAAGGAACTGCCAAACTGTCTTCCACAGCTGCTGGACCACTTTACATTCCCACCATCAAAGAATGAGTGTTCTTATTTCTCCACATCCTCTCCAACACTTGTAATTTTATGTGTGTGTGTTTTTTTTTTAATAGTAGCCATTCTAGTGGGTGTGAAATGGTATCTCATTCTGGTTTTGATTTGCATCTCCCTAATAGCTAATTATATTCATCATCTTTTTATGTGCTTTTTATACATTTATATAGCTTCTTTGCAGAAATGGCTATTTAAGTCTTTTGCCCATTTTTAAGTTGGGTTGTTTTTCCTTTTATTGTTGAATTGGAGAATTTATTTATTTATTCTGGATATTAAACCCTTATCAAATATGGGATTTCCAAATATTTTCTCTGACTGAGTACTTTCTTTTCACTTTCATGATAAAGTCCTTTGAGGAGCAAATTTTAAAATTTTGATGAGGTCCTATTTATCTATTTTTCCTTTTGTTGCTTATACTTTAGTTGTAAAGTCTAAGAGATCATTGCCTAACATAAGGTCCTGAAGATACATTTTCTTCTAGGAGTTTTAGAGTGCTAGTTCTTATATTTATGTCTTTGATCCATTTTGAGTTAATTTTTATATGTGCTGTGAGATAGGAATCCTCACATATCCAGTTCTCCCAGCACCATTTGATAGACTATTCCTTCCTAATTGAGTGAACTTGGCATTCTTGTCAAAAATCAATTGACCAGAGATGTGAGGATCAATTTCTGAACTCTCAATTCAATTCCATTGGTCAGTAGATGTATCTTTGTACCAGTACCATGCTGTTTTGACCACTGTAATGCTGTAAAAAGTTTTAAAGTTAGGAAGTCTGGGTGCTCCAACTTCGTTTTTCTTTTATAAGATAGTTTTGGCTATTTGGGGCCCCTAACCCTTCCAAATAAGTGTCATAATTGGCTTTTCCATTTATGCAAAGTAGACTGTTGGAATTTTGATTAGGATTGCATTAAATCTGTATATCATTTTGGATCAAATTAACATCTTAAAAATATTCATTCTTCTAATTCATGAGCACAGAATGTCCTTCCATTTATCTATCTGTCTATCTATTTATTTATTTATTGAGGAGGAAGAGGTACCAGGGATTGAAACTGGGGCCTCCTACATGGGAAGTAGGTGCTCAACCACCAAGCTACACCTGCTGCCTTTCCATTGATTTAGATCTTCTTTGATTTTCTTTAGCAAAATTTTCTAGTTTTCCATGTATAACTCTTTTACATCTTTGACTAAATATATTCCTAGATATTTGATTCATTTAGTTGCTATTTTAAGTGGAATTCTTTTTCTTGACTTCCTCTTCAGATTACTCATTGCTAGTGTATAGAAACACTACTGATTTTTACATGTTTATCTTGTACCCCGCCACTTTGCTGAATTTTATATATAGGATCATCTCATCTGCAAATAGTGAACGTTTTACTTCCTCCTTTCCAATTTGGATGTCCTTTATTTCTTGCCTAACTTCTCTGGCTAGAACTTCCAGAATTTTCTCCTCACTCCTATGATTTGGTTAAATTGTCTCCCTCACCCAGTGCCCTTTATCCCTATAGTTTTCAGTTCTGGGACTCATCCAGTCTTACAGCAGTTTAGCTCTCCTTTTTTGATTTTTTTGTGAAGCTTTTCTGTATCTAATTTCTTCACCCTTAGGGCATCCTGCCCCAGGGATCCAGATGGTGTCAATCCAGAAGTTGGGTCAGTCTGGAAAGTAGACTGGATTGAGTGTGTGCACCTTTTGCCAACAGTTCTGCCAGTCTTGCTCTCTCTGTCTTCCCCTCCCACCCCCCTGGGGGGCTCTTTTGTATGTGGCACTTCTCAGTGGCTTGTGTTCTACCCAGGGTCTCGGAGGTCTTGAGTCCCTTTGCCTGGATATGCATGGGTCCTAACTTGCTCCTGTGAGAAGCTCTATAGTCTGCATCTGCAGCAGAAGGGATGTGGGTGGTTCTGCTGCTGTGACTCCCAAGCTGTATGGGACTGAGTGTGGAGGAGGAGTCCAGACTGGTGGGTCCTGGAAAGAAATCTTGTACCTGATCTTGGAGATTCTTTTTCTTTTCCTTCAATTCAGAGTTTGTGGAATCTTTCTCCAGTCTCTATCGTCCTCCAGGGTTCCAAGCAAGTGGAGTTTGCCCCTTTGTTAGTTGATTCTGAGGGGAGACTTTTCCAGGGGATGCCTTGCATGCCATGTTGTTGACACCCTTATTTCCACCTTTTTAAAAGTGGTGCTCTTAAACGAGTAGGAAAGGAGCACTGAATAGTTTAGTGGTTTCCAAACTTCTAAAAGTAGCAAAAAGGATTTTTGATGAGGTTTTATGTAGAAACTAACATATTAAGCACATAAAAGTTGAACCATCCTACTTTAAGTGGAAATAAAGGGACAGGAGTCTTACTGCGATTGCTCTCCTCTTTGCTCATTGGGGAAACTTGAGTCATCTTCTGTAGAAATGTTCATGGGCTTTTCCAGCTATAAAATTAGCAAGATACCCTCATTGTTCCACTGAGGATCTTTTTTTTTAATTTATAGAAGAATATCACTCATACATAAACATACATAAACAATAAGTGTATAGTAATAGTTGTGAATTTACAAAGCACACATACATAACATCATATAGGGCTCGCACACCTCACCCTACCACCAATACCTTGCTGTGAAACATTTCTAACTAATGATTAAAGAGCATCCTCAAAATATTACTACTAACTAATTTTCCCCAACCCACCCTATTATTATTATTATATCATTTACACATGAACATACATAAACAATAAGTGTATAGTAAAAGTTGTGAACTTACAAAGCAAACATGCAAAATGTCATACATGGAACCCATAGATCAACCCACCACCAACACCTTGCATTGTTGTGAGACATTTGTTACAAATTATGAAAGAATATTGTCAAAATCTTACTACTAATTAAAGTCCTTATCTTACATTCAGTGTATTTTCCCCCCAACCCAGTGTATTATTATTTTTAAAATACATTTTTATGACAGAGTTGTAAACTTACAAAGCAATCATGCTCATGTGCAGAATTCCCATACAACATCCCTCTATCAACACACTATAACGTGGTGGAACATTTGTTACAGATTATGAGATAATATCATCAGAATATCACCAGGTCCATAGTGTATACTTTGCACACTTTTTCCATAGTCCCCCATTATCAACACAGTACGTCTTTGGCATAGATTGCATGAATATTACATTATTACTGTTAACCACAGTCCGCAGGTCACTCCAGTTGTATTTTTCCCATGCTTCTTCATGTTCCCACCACTCTGAAATAGTGACGTACATCTGCTATAGCTCAGAAAGGACACTCTTACATCTGTACCATCAACCACAATTCTCATCCACCTCTGGGTTTACTGTGCTATTTAGTCCCTAGATTATTCTCTAGCTTTCTGTCAATTGGCATTGACATCCTTAGACTACCATTTTCAGCCACATTCCCATTTGTAAACCAGCTGTTGCTCACTATAATGTGTTATCATCAACTCTGTACATTTCCACACTTTTACAGAAAAGTTAATTAAAACTTCTAGATACATTAAACATCAGTAGTCCATCTCAGTCCTTCTTTTATTTCCTTAAAAAATCTACCACCTACCACCAGATCGTGAAGATATTTTCCTACATTTTCTTCTAGAAGCCTTATGGTTCTTGCTTTTATATTTAGGTTTTTGATCCATTTTGAGTTAATTTTTTTATATGGTGTGAAATAGGGGTCCTCTTTATTTCTTTTGGCTATGGATGTCCAGTACTTTCAGTACCATTTGTTGAATGGACTATTCTGCCTGATCTGGGTGAGTTTGACAGGCTAGTCAAAAATCGCTTGACCATAGGTGTGAGGGTCTGTTTCTGAACCATCAGTTCAGTTCTATTGGTCTATGTGTCTGTCTTTATGCCAGTACCATGTTTGTTTGTTTTTTACCACTGTAGCTAGGTGATATGATTTAAAATCCAGAGATGAGAGTCCTCCAACTTTGCTTTTCCTTCTTAATATGTTTCTGGCTATTCGGGACCCCTTACCCTTCCAAATAAATTTGATAATCATGTTTTCCATTTATTTAAAAAATGCTGGTGGAATTTTTATCAGAATTGCATTGAATGTATATATCAGTTTGAGTAGAACTGACATCTTAATGATATTTAGTCTTCCAATCTGTGAGCATAGAATGTTCTTCCAATTATTTAGGTCTTTTTTATTTCTTTTAAACAATGAGTTGTAGTTTTCTGAATACAAGTGCTTTACTTCATTGGTTAAGCTTATTCTTGAATATTTGGGTTTCATCTGTCATATTTTATTTTCACCACTCTTTTGACACTTTTAGTTACTTTTATTGATATAATCTTCATTTCTAGACTCTCTTCTAGCCTCTGCCTCCTGTCCTTTCTTTTCAAGCTATAACACATCCTTTAGTATTTCCTGCAGAGCTGGTCTCTTGGTTACAAACTCTCAGCTTCTGTTTATCTGTGAATATTTTAAACTCGCACTCTTTTTTTGAAAGACAATCTTGACGGATATAAGATTCTTGGCTAGAAGTTTTTCTCTTGCAGTATCTTAAATATATCATACCACTGCCTTCTTGACTCTATGGTTTCTCATGAGAAATCGGCACTTAGTCTTATTGTGCACCCCTTATGTGTGATGCATTGCTTTTCTCTTGCTGCTCTCAAAATTCTCTCTTTGTCTTTGGCATTTGACATTCTGTTTAGTATGTGTCTCGGAATTGGTCCATTTTGATTTATTCACATGGGAGTACATTGTGTTTCTTGGATGTGGATATCTATGTCTTTTAATAGGATTGGGAAATTTTCTACCATTGTTTCTTCAAATACTCCTTCTTCTTTTTTTCCCTTCTCTTCTCCTTCTGGGACACCCATGACACATATGTTTGCTTGTCTCTTGCTATCGTTTCATTCCCTGAGACCTTGTTCAATTTTTTCTATTCTTTTCTTCATCTGATTTTTTGTATGTTTGCTTTCAGAAGCCATATCTTCAAGCTCACCAATCTTTTCCTCTGCCTCCTCAAATCTGCTATTATATAATTCCATTGTATTTTAAATTTCATTTATTGTGACTTTTATTCCCATAAAATATGCTATTTTTCTATGTATGCTTTCAAATTCTTCTTTGTGCTCATCCAATGTCTTTTTAATATCCTTAATATCTTTAGCCATCTCATTGAATTTATTAAGGAGATTTGTTTGAATATCTATGATTAGTTGTCTCAATTCTTTTATGTCATCTGGAAGCTTATTTTGTTCCATTAACTGGGCCATATCTTCTTGTTTCTTGATCTGGATTGTAATTTTTTGTTGGTGTCTTGGCATCTGGCTTACTAGAGTATTTATTCTGGGTGCAGTTTCTCTCTTTAGTTGAGGGCTTTCTTGCTTTTTCTTCTTTGCT
Source organism: Cabassous unicinctus (assembly GCA_029593785.1). NCBI lineage: Eukaryota > Metazoa > Chordata > Mammalia > Cingulata > Chlamyphoridae > Cabassous > Cabassous unicinctus. The sequence continues at coordinate 20,935 of JAQZBX010012167.1, read as the reverse complement.
GGTTGTGTAGTAGGAGCCAAGGATGTAGTTGGTGCTGTAAGCTGTGAAGGTTCAAGTTGCCCTCATTTCCCCAAGGATCAATGAAGTTTCTCCCAACTTTCTTCTTTGCCAAGGGTTGGGACAGAGCCACAGCTGTGTGAAATGATCCAACTCATGCAGGCCTTGACTGTAGTTGCCCAGAGAGACTAGTGAAGCTTTACACCGCCTTCTCCCCTGCCTGGGGTGGGAATGGAGCTGCAGTTATGGGCAGCAATCTATGCTGTGACGGTCCAAAATGACCACAGTTGCCCAGGTAGACTTCTGACTATCCAGTCTGTGTCACATGAATGTACCTTCAGTTACCGAGAGAAACTGGTGCAGAGCCCACTAACTTCCTCCCTGATAGAGGCCTAGGGCAGGGCTGCAGGCCAATGTGGGCGAAAGAAACCAGTCCCTACCTTCAGTGTGATTTTCAGTCAGCCTGGCTTCCCCTGATGCTGGGGACAGAGTCAAAATGACAGATACTGGCCTCTTTCTGACTTGGACAGGTTCAAACTTTAGCTGTTTTAAGGGTTATACTTTAACCCGCCGAATTGACTAATCAGTAGCTGAAAGCGGTGGCCAACCAGCTTTCCTCTCCCGTTTTTGGGTAGTGGAGCTTCCGATTCCAGCCATGGGATAGCTCCCCAGGTGGCTTGTGCCACCAGTGGAGGATGGGCACTGGCCTCAGTGGCATGGAGTGCTCTACTTACGAATCTTCTCAGCAGATTGGCAGTCTCCTCCTTCCATTCTTTCAAGAATATTTCAGGATGCTCTTCTGGTCTCCTGGAGGCCCCAAACAGGTGCTTTAGAAAGCTCTGGGTGATTACTAATTGCCGTGTAGCATGAGCTAACTATAAGAGCTCCTTACTCTGCCACCATCTTGCTGGTTGTCTTCCACTGAGCAACTTGATTATGTAAATGGAAAAGCAAATTCTTACCCCAAACTGAGAACTACAAAATGAAGAATTAATGAAAAACTATGGCTCACAATTTAACACCATTGTACTCAAATGTGCTTTACATGTTAAATTTGTGGACTATGTTAAAAGTAAATGATTTGTAGTAGGAATTAGAAGTACTTTTCTGATGTATAGAAGTAGTATTTTATTTTTTAAGTTAAAAAAAATAAGCCAATGACCTAATTGTCTTGGATATTTGCACAGAGAAAATGTATTTCAGTCTCATTCTTCTTTCTAATTATCTTCTTAAATTAGCACCCTGCCTGACCTTTATCAGCTTCTCCACCTTTTGTTCACCAAACTAGAGGTCTCCTTGGGTCCTTTAATCTGCTAATTTATGTCCCTGAAACTGCCTAGCTAGGTGCCTTCTTGGTTATATGGTTTTTCTTCTATGAGATACCCCTTCTTTATGCTCTATCAGCACATGGAATCTGCTGTAGTCAACCTAGAGTGCCAACCATTTAAAACCTTTGTTACACTTGTCTCCCTAGATACTTTGTTAACAGGAAGTATCAGCCTCCTGCTGCCCTAGGAAGCCAAGTTTATTGCCTCACTGACTGTCTTCTACATTAGCTCAGTCCAACCCCAGGTCAGATCCTCTGCCTGATGGTCCCTGGCGCTAGATATCAAAGGTCTAAGCCACACCTGAAATGTTCAGCAATCAGAAAAACAGGAGCCATTTCCTGAAAACCTGTCCTTATCGCCCAATGAGGCTAATGCTCAGTGAGTAATTAACCTTCAGTTTTTTAATAATTAAATATTCATAAGTGAACTTTCAGTACATTTACAAGGCACCATTCCGGAGTCCCTTAGTGTCATTTCAGTCTCTGGAATAGTCTAGGTAGAGGGCACATCAGGAAAACAAGCTAAGTTTGTTTCTATACATCAGTCTGTTCAGTCCGGGCCCAGGAATTTAATCTCAACGCTTCATCAGAGCCAGCAAAGTAAGTTCAGTGATGGAGAGATATAAAGGACCATCCCAGACAGATGGAGAATCAGATTGCTTTGAACAAAACTACTTTTCATTGCACTTCACCCAGCTCAGTTGGCAGCGCAGCATTTGCGCTGTGCTTCCTGTTCTTTCTGGTCTCATTTAAGGGAAATGTGTGCTGGCCCCTAGAGACCTGCGGAGGGTATTGTCACCACTGCCCAAAGAATCTGATTAAACAGACACATACACACACACACACACACACACACAATTTTTGCCAATTTTACTTTAAAAATTCAGAGTGGAGCTCCAAATTATACAATTTAAACTGTTACAGCTCAGCTGTTATTCATTCATTACTATTCACAGGGGACTAAAGGATATCAAAGTAGAACCCAATGGGTCAGGCAAGAGCAACAAGGATGGCAGTGAATTCTCTTTCTTTCTTTCTTGCTCAATGCAGTCCTTTGAGAATAACTTTTAGGTCTGTGAATGCCTATTTGCATGAGCTCAAATCACATGACTAGATGTATTCCTTCCCTCAACAAATATTTATTGAGCAACTTTTACATGCCAGTCGCTATGCTTGGCATTAGACATACATCCTGTCTTCATGAGGCTTGCAATCCATGAAGTCCCTAAGTATTTCCTACTCAGTATGTTTTTGTAGTAGTCTTTCAAACGTGGATGTAGGCATCAACCTCCTAGGTCTTCTAAGACTTAAGGAATTAGGAAGGGCAGAGAGAGTAGGAATAATCTACCTTACTCCAAAACATGTTTTATTTTAAGAAATAATTGGATGGAAATATACAAGTGTGTCATAAAGCCCTATGTGTCTTCTATCACAGCCTTCAGCACACTCCATTACAATTTCTTAGTTAATTGCATTCTTCCCCACTGAACTGCGAGTGTCATGATTGGAGAAATAATGTCTATTACATTCACTGCCTTGGCAGATGCAGTGTCTGGCATAGTGTCTAGCAGAGTGTCTGGCATAAAGTAGAAAATTAATAAATATTTAATTTTTAATTTTTAATAAATTTTGATTGTACTGTGGAAAGAATGAGAGCATAAAATGAAGGCATGCTCTTGATTTTATATGCAATAGGAAGCTTTAAGAATCATCAAATGAATTGGGTGACAGTAAAAAACAAATAATAAATAGCACCACTTCTGGAATTCTTACAATGTCCAAGACTCTGTGTTAAGCACTTCAGGAATATTATATCCCAGCAACCCTGGAAGACAGATTTTTTTTCATATTTTAGAGACAAAAAGAAAGAAACAAAAAACAAAACTCAAAGACTTCAAGTTGCTTTCCCTGTTCATACAACTACTTAAAAATCAAGATCCAAACTCATATTTGCTTTACTTCAAATTCTGTATGCTTCATAACTATACTGGATATTCTTGAACTATATAGAAAGACCTACTGTAACAAGATGAAATTTAAAGAGTGAAAAATAAGTTGGGTGCATGTTTTAATTCTACAAAAATTAAAAACAGAAAAAAAAGTGTTAACAGCAAATCCTATGGGAAAAAAGAAAACGAATTTTGTCAAAAGTAAGCTGAATTTGATTCAGCAGTACAATATACCTGCAAAAAAAAGCTTGCAGTAATCAAAATCATTAATTAACTGATAAATTAACTGAGAGCTTTAGCAATCTTCTTCTTTTTTAAAAACAAATCAATTTTATTAATACATATTAATAAAGCATACAATTCATCCAAATTGTACAATCAATGGTTTTGGTATAATCACACATTGGTATACTCATCGCTTCAATCATCATTAAAGCATTTTCATTATTTCAATAATAATAATAATAATAAACAAAAAAAGAGACAAACAAACAAGAAAATTCCTCACCTATTCTTTTTTAAGATGCTTACACCAGAGTTGAAGAAACATGTTTAACTTTGGGCAGATTACTTGTAAAAGAATGTCACCAAATTGAAGCATGTCTAGAGAAAAATGATCAACATTGGGAAATGGTCAATGACTTGCCATTAAAAGAATGGGACCATTTATCCTGTAGTAGAGAAAACATGGGGTGGGGAGGAATTATCACAGCCTTAAAATAGCTGAAGGGCCACCATGGGCACAAGGTGCAGACATGTTTTGCCTGGTCCTCCTGAGGGAATATAGTTTGACTGCATGGAATCCTCAGAAAGGTAGTTTTAGTTCAAATAATAAAGAACCTTGGAAAGATGGAAATGCTCCATATAAAGGGAGAGCCTTATATAGGGACATTGTAAAGGGAATTGAAGTTATCTAGTTAGACCACTTTGGGGTCATCAGATACATCATATACACTCATCAGAGTTGGCCTGTGAAATGGAAACACCATTACTCTGCCCAGATTAGGTATTTATTGTATAAACAAGGGCTCTGAACTCCGGCTGCCTATCAGAATCAGCTGTGGATATTTTGGAGATTTTAAAAATTGCAGATCCCCAGGCTCCACCTCCAGCTCTCCCGAGAAAGAATATCTAGATTTTGAACCCAGGAATCTGTACGTAAAAACTACCCCCATATGACTCATATGCACCAAACATAGTGCAGATTTGAGCAGCCACTAATAAAAGATTTGTTCAAACCCTTTGGATCTGTGTTTTTACATGAAATCAAATCACTAAGAACAAAATCGTGTGCCCATGAACACATAAGCTAAGTTTATATTTGTTTATGAGTGCATTTATTATCTATACATGCAATAGTCATATCTTCCATGTTTATCCCTATGGATGAAATTTTTGTGAATGCCATCTCACAATATAAATTTATGTTTGTGTCATTCTCCTGACTTATATGGACTGGATGAATCACACTACCTGTTAAAGTGTAAAAGAGCAAACATTAGTAAAACTGATAATATGCCTTGTGGTGGTAACTCAACCAAAACAAGCACATCTGTCACAGAGGAGCAGCCTGCCAGCTTTTCACCAGGGGAAATGAGATTGAATAATAATGCACCATACATAAAGCTACTTCAATAATGTTTTCTGCCAAGTCAAATCCCCTTAAGTTGGTAATGTTTGCATATACTGGGTAAATGCACAGTTATGTCGTATCAGCAGGCCAAAGATTTGCATTTGGAATATAGCATCTTAAATACATAGACTTATCCAGCAAATGTCAAGCAGTATGCTCAGAACCAGGAACACACTGGTGACATAGTCCTTGTACTGTTGGGTCTTCAAGCAGAGTACTGGGAGCACAGAGTACTATGATTGGAAGTAAGAGTTAAAGCTAGGAAGGAGGTAATGGTGAATTCATATTGAATCTTGTAAGACAAGACATATTAAAGAGCTTGAGACCTTTTACTTGGGGGTGGGAAGAGTGGAAAGCCATGAAGGGTTTTAAGCCAAATTATGATAATAAGAGCATTTGGGCTGCAGTTTGGAGCCAAGACTGGAGGAAGTTATATCCATTAGAAGACTGTGTGGCAGTGGTGTACTGGGGCCATCTTCCCAGCTCAAGGGTGATACTTGTGAGCTATTACATTCAATTGCAAGTTCCATGACCTCAAGTTGGTATATTGAAATGGGAGTATTTACACCATGGAAATTGGCAAATATTATAAGGAACAGCTTTACCTCCCCTCCCCTGAGAGCTGGTTGTTAAACATTTACTGGCATGCCATCTTCGTGCCAAGCATATATTTTGTGTTTATACACAGTATGAATGCAGGCACCAAAATAAAGGCTTAAGTCCAAGGACATTCACTGTGAATACTTGACATGGGGAGAGAGTTTGTTGATGAGAATGCTCATCACTCATAAGGGCTTTACCATTTGCAAAGTACTTTTACATTTATCTTCTATTTACCTTTCATCTTTTGTGAAATGGTAATCCTTATATTACCAATAAAAATAAAATAAAAGCTTAACAGAGATAATAGAATTTTTAAAGGATTGAATAAAAACATTCATGCACAACACTAAACAGAATGTCAGGCAAATAATAAGTGTTTGATAAATTCCAATTGTTGTTGTTAGCAACAGTTCTTTCGGTATCAAAACAATAACCTAGGTATGGTATATAGGATTAGCCTTATTTCTTGAATGATGATGGGCTTGGGACTCAGAGAATTGAAATAAAATAACTGAAACTTAGATTAGAAGTGACAAAATAGTGATTTAGAAATAGAAGTTCTTTTGATTCCTGGTCCAGTGTTATACACTTAGTGCATGTTAACATTCATTCACTTATGTTTTTAATCCATTCATTCTTTCAGCAACTGTGTACTGGATAACTACTACATGCAGGTGTAGTTATGCAGTAGCAAATATAACCCCAAAATACCATCACTCTTATAGAGCAAGCCTTTTAGTGGTGAATGACAAAATTGGTGCATTATAAATATATAACCCAATAAAATAAATGTCAGGTGGCAATAAGTACTGCGAAAAATAATTACCTTTGTGAAAGAGAAAGTGAAGAGGAATAGTATTTTAAGTAGGGTGGTCTCTGAAAGTCTCTGTGGAGGTGCCATCAGAAACAGCTGTGGACGTGACTCAATGAAGGGAGGGAGTATCTTGAGAAGAGCATTGCAGAGAGAAGCCATGGCAAATACAAAGGTCCTAAGGTGGAAAAGTGCTTGTGACTTTTGAGAAAAGCAAGGAGATCATAGTAACTGGAGAAAGTAAGCCCGGGAGGGGAGAGTGATCGTAAATAAAACTGCAGAAATAGAAGACAGATTACAGAAGACTTTAAATTAATTGATCAAGGTGTGATGGTTAGGCTAATGTGTCAACTCGGCCAGGCAATTGTGCCCAGTTGTTTGGTCAAGCAAACACTGAGCTAATTGTAATACAAGGACAATTACGGGCTTTTGTCATCAGTGAGTTTACTGCATAGATGGCTGATTATATCTGCATCAACCTGGGAGATTGCTGTCAGCAATGAGTGACACTTTATCCAATCAGTTGAATGCCTTAAAAGGGGAAGTGATTTCAGCATTCAGAGAGAATTTCCCAGCTCATGTTTGGGCAGCCACGTCTCCCAGAAACTCATCAAGGATCTTCATTGGACTTTCATCGGAGCCCCTGGTTTGCAGCCTGCCTGCGGAACCTGGGCTTGTGCATCCCCACGGTCACGTGAGAGACTCTTATAAAATCTCATACTATTGACAGATATCTCCTGTTGATTCTCTTTCCCTAGAGAACACTGACTAATATACAAGGCAAAACCTTTGGTGCCCTCTGTTGAAATGTGTCCATTGAGGTGACTATAGGTTATTTAGAGTGGAAGGTGGAAGATCTCAGTTAAACATTCTGGAAACCAAATCTTCCCTGAGAAGGTAAAAGCTAGTTGTTCTCTCTGGATACCTTCAGTCTCTCAGCTCTAATTTATGCTGGGTACATGTGCCATTCATTTATTCTTTCATTTATGATTTATGGCATCACTACTATGCACCATATATTGTGCTAGACCCTAGAACAAAGCAGTGAAAGAAATATCAGGGGCCCTTGTCCTCCAGATGATGGCAATTCAATAGGAAATGCAAACATAGTTACAGGAAATGAAAGTGCAGAGTGACAAGAATTATATACACAAAAATTTTCAGAGATGCATGTGCCCGTACACCCCCACAATCCACATTCATAGGTTGCCTGTTGTAGAGCATTTTGAATGCAATTCTGAGATCTGCAAGGATAATAGAGCCAGTGACTGTAGAGTACAGCCTTCTTTGCCAAGCCTGAAAAAATTAGCAATAAATGCAGGAAAACATTATTTTGTTGTTTTTAACTAAACTCCATAACTGGAATAATATTACCTTGTAATGAGGCTAGGGAACTTCCTCTGAGGAGTCTAAAGCCCTTTACTGATACTATTCCATTAATTCTCCTTGTGCCTGGAACTTGGCACCTGAAGCATAATGCATTATGCAAAACTAAGCACACTTTGCATAGAGAAAAGATTGTGTTTCAATGTTTCCCTAGTGCTCAACTTCAAAATGCCGGAAGATCTTCCATCAGGACATGTATCTTATATCTATGCTCTTGATGTTAAACTCACCCCAGATGTCAGATATCATGCAAACAGAGAAAGAGAGAGAGAGGGAGGGAGCAAGAGACAAGTTTGGGGGATGGGGGTAAGCAGGTGAATGGCACACGTGGGCAAAATTATACCTCAAATCCTTTACTGGACTAAGGATAAGACTATAGGAAGCAGACAATGAGATGGCATAATTTGTGGAAACCTTTTTGAAATGTCATGCAAATTCTAAGTGCTAAAATGTTAGATAAATGCATGATCAAGTGTATTGACGTACCATCCATGTGCACAGTCTGGTGTTAGACAATTTGAAAAAGGAAAACAAGAGCAAAGGAAGGATTCTGTTTCAGGCTGTGAGAAAGGACTGCCTTATATAAAGCAGTTAATTTGCAATGCAAGATTATAACAAGTGCTAGGTTGGGTGGGTGCTTCTCTAAGTGCTTCTTGGAGTTCAAAGAAGAAGAAATCAATGTCAACTGGAAGAGCAAGAGAATCTTTATGATGAGCAAGAGATTTGAACTGATCTTTGAAGACTAGGGAGGAATCAGAAAGGCGCTTTTGCATTGTAGTTCCAGGGATGGAGAGGTAACTTGTCATCCAAATATTCCCAAATCTACAGAAGCCTAAGGTCAGCCTTTCTCTTCTGGAGGGTGGTGTATGTGTGTGTGTGTCGGGGGGGAGCTCCATATGAGATAATTTCTGGGAACTCAGCATTCTTCTCATACTTTTTAAGTATTTCCTGAATGGTGGTGGTGATGTTTAAATGATCCTGTGGGCTACTTGTCACCTTCCCATGCAAACTTCTTTCCCTTGCTTTACCTTGGTCTGTTCTGGACCCTCCACCACTTTCCACCCACCATCATTCTTATAAGTTTTCTCTCCTCATTCAGCTCCTTTCCTCTTCTCTCTTGACTCAGCTCCAGTCCAAGCATAGGCTTGGATCACCAATGCCTCATGCCAAACACTTCAAACCCAATGTTTTTTGGGATAGCATACTTTCTGTTTTCCTGAAAGATTAGGAATAATGGAGGGGAAAGGAAGCACCAAGAAAACAGTTTAATACTGGACATCAGAAATTGCCCTGTTGCTGAAGTTCATTGCTCATTCCCCTTCCTCTCCATAGGTAATTCATGTTTGGTTTCTGGTTCTGTAAGTCCTGGCCTTTGACCTATTCTTAGGGTCTGCAACACATAAGGTATTTGCCACTGCCTGGAGCCAGGCTACTCAGAGCCACCACTTTCTAGTTGTGAAACTTGAATACGTTTCTTCATCTGTAAAATGAGGTAATCATGCCCATCACAAGGATTAAATGAGTTCATATAATTAAAACACTCAGTGCCTGTGACATTTTGAAAACTGTCAGAAGTTTATTAGCTATTGCCATTACTATTACCTTTACCTAATTTCTGGATTCTGATATATTTCTCCCAGGAAACCAGGAGTAACCAAAATTCCCTGTTATTTTGGTACTCAGAGTAGTTTAGCTCCCTCAGTTCCAACTTCTCCAGATCAGCTGATAACAGTCCTTCCCTTTCATAACCTTTCATAAGATCTACTTAATAGTTTCTGAAAAGAAAGAAAGCATTTTATTCCTTAAAAACAAACAACACACACACAAAAAAAAGAGTTATCTTCCTTCAGTGCTTTTTTCCTTGCAGTGTTTTTCTCCCTGCCAGAGTTACATAGTGATGCATATAATCATAGATCTGAAATGGTCCTTAGAGATCCAAGAATGACAGCTGCTTCATTTTACAGATGAGGAAACTGAGGCCCAGAAAAGTGAACTGAATTTCCCAAGGTCACCCACATAGTTAATAGCAAAGGTAGAGCTATAAATTAGATTTCTTCCTCTTTCCTCCAGCCTAATATCTCTAATGCCCTTGCTATATATATACTCTTTTATGGGAGGAAAATAACTTGTCTCTACTTATTTTGAAACCAAAGCCAGCAAGAATCTGAGCATGTATCCAATGTCTTGAATTATTATTATTTTTTAAAAACATTTTTGAAGTCCAAGGAGTCCAGGACAAATGGTTGCTCCAGCTCAGCTTCCTCTTTTGTTTGGGAAAGCACATGCAAGTTAATTGGAAGCAGCCCAAATATTGCTGGATCATTTGCATTTAAATTGCCCAAATAGCATTTGGTAAGAGCTATTTGATGTCCAAGGAGGCTTTGGAGGCTTTTAAACTTCAAAACAGAAGGTCAGAATTGATCAGCAGGAAAAGAAACTCAGTGCTAAGTGGTAGGGTTGAGGTCCAAGCTTCTGACAGGGGAAGCTGGTTTCAGCTTGATGCCTGCGGGGAGGTGAACATGCCATCTCACCCCAGGAAAGATGGGCAGAATTGGACTGGGTGGGGATGTCTTGGGGTCTTACATTGTAAGCTATAATGCAGTCTCTTCTTTTACATCCTCTTCTGGAAAAAATCAAAAAGCAAAGGATCACACATAAATCCTCTAACTCTCCCTTTCTTAGAAAAGTATGCAACTAAAACTCATATTTACCAACCTCAAACACATCATGTGTTTTCTGAAAGATTTTCTGTAACTTAGTCCTTGTTTTTTCTTTTGATTTATAAAACACAGATGCTAACTTTTCTTATCTCATGAAGTTGTCTTAAAGTAATAGCAATGATGATTATAATAATGTGATGATGGTGATGATGTCCATGATGATGTAAAGTGCCAGGCACTCCTCTTAGTATTTTACATCCACTGATTAATCTTCACGACAACCAAGTGTGTTATAGTTTACCATTCCTATTTTACTAAGAAACAAAGACACAGAGAGGTTAAGTAATTTGTCAAAGGTCATACAGCCAACCAGGATACAAACATAGGCAGACTGGCTAGAGAGAGTTAACAATACATGTAAAATATTTAGCTAGCTATTTTGCCCATAAGAGGCACTGAGGAAATGGTAATGCCATTATCATTAAAAATAGAAAAATTCCAACTGCACTCTTATCAGTACAACTTTCCACACCTAGCTGTCTTTGACTTCCAACTTCCTGCCTAGCTTTTGGCCATGTTAACTCTCCTGCTACCATTCTCTATAGAACCACCTCTAACCAAAGTCTAGATCTGGGTAAGACTTTTCTATTGTCACAAGTTTGACCCTGCTCTCCAGTTCAAATCATGCCTTTGCTTCTGACCAACTTATGCAGGAGAAAAGCAAACAAACAAACTAAACAATGGGAGTAACAAATTTGGGAAATGATAATCAAGAGGAAATAGGAAATGAATAAAATGTTCACCTTTGGCGCTTGATGACAGGGAGTATGTTAGAGGCAGAAGGAATGGCATGGAGAAGGCTTGGGACATGACAGAACTGAGGCTTAATTGGAATGTGAGACACTGCAAAATTCTTACAACGTACTAAAGACTGCAAAACTATTCAAGCATTGGTCTCTCAAACATACATAGATCACCATCACTGGGGGAGGGGGGGAGGCGGCATGGGGAACGATTTGGATTCCCAGGTTCTAGTCTAACCTGGCACATCATTAACTTCCCTAAACTTCTGAAATGCATAGTGAATTTATTTGCCACCTGCCCAGTTCTATGTGTTTACAATTTATCTTGTCTTGCTTCATAGAATAGCAGTGCTAAAGCAGTCCTTAGAAATCATTCAGTTCACTTTCTTCATTTAACCAGTAAACACAATTTGGTTTAAAGAAGGAAAGTGAGGAATTTCATCAAGGTCACATAGCTCAGTAGTGGCAGATCAGAGCTACTAACAGTTTAAGTTCTTCGAGGAATGGGGGTTAATGAACACCCTGAAATTCTCTGCATTGCATTTTAGGAACATGCTTTATTATTATTTTTCAATGAAAGCCATGCATCAAAAATTGTAAGAATCAAAGCTATGAGGGTTTTCTAAGAAACGCTCAAGAGGTGCAAATAAATTACATTTAGGCAACATTGTTTTTCATTGGCTCCTTTAAAAATCAAAATAAGAGAGGAAATCTGGGAAACAAACAAACTAAAATCAAATAAATAACCCTCCTATACGTCCATCAGTTTATTAACTAAGAAGAATATATTTCCCAGAAATACTGCAATAAGACTAGAACTTACGTAGACAAATCCACAGAAAATAGGATTGTTGCTGATGCTGCGGTTAACTGCAAATGATCCCCCATCTCCTGCTCTGGTGCTTAAACCGCTAGGAAGACTGGTATCACACCTGGCACACAGTGTCTGCGTGTGTCACAGGAAGCAAAGGCTTTACCTCAACTATTGCTTTTTTGAAAAGGATTCCAACATTAACACAAAAGAAAATGGCAGCAGCAAAAAGCAACGGTTGTAGCAATGGCTGTGCAGATGATTGCTGAATGCTCTTCAAACCCAACTCACAGAGGGAAGGAGATGGGGGAAACTTATCTGAAGTTCAGTCAGAGAACAGATATAATAATAATAAAATGTCTACATGTAGATCCCCTGCCAAAATGTACAGAAATGAAAGAAGAAACTGCTCATTGGTTTACATATGAAAATGAGAAGATGAGAATTATGGTATAGGAAATTAATTTTGAAGTTTTATAATACACGTATGTATTTGTATTCATTCATTTTCTTAATCAAGAAAAAATTTCTAGAATCCTAACCTCCTATCAAGTGGATCTTGGGCATATGTTAACTTTGTAGATGATCCTAAATCCACATATGGTAAAATAGGCATGTCTGTCAGAGTTCAGGGAAAGAAAGCCCTTAGAATATTTAGCTATGCTAACAGAGTAACAATGGGCAAAAGAATACTAATACAGGTATTTTCTGGGTGGGTTTTGATTGCTTCCATTGGAAGAAACGGAGATTCTGAGAGAAGTTAAACCTAAAGTAATATGGCTAGTATCACTCAGAGTCAGGATTTTAAACCACGTTTCCACAAAATCCAAGTATATCCATTGTCACATGGTAACCTCTTAACATTAAAAAAAAAAAAAAAGGCACTAAATTTTTGACTGTCTGATTGCTTTTATTTATATATTTCCCTCTGTCTAAAATACATTTCCCCTACCCATTTTAATTTCCTAACTACTTTTCATCCTTTGAGACTTAGTTCAAAGTGCTTCCTTTCTGTAGAGCTTTACCCAAATGCCCCTTATTAGAAGCAGCCTCTTCTACTTTTGACACCCAATGTAATTTTACACCTACATTTCTTAAAATTGTTCTTGCTTACTACTCAGTATCACAGCTAATTAAATAAATGTCAATCTCTTTCTAGGGACTGTAAATTCTTATTTGGCTCACCAGCCTCACTGTATCTTAACCTGAAATTTTACAAAGCCAGTTGTGTAGTATATAAGCAAGACTTTTGTGCTTGGTGTCAGAAGTGCCACACCTTCCAGCTCTACCACTTCCTAGCACTGTGTAAATCAATTAATATCTATGAACCTCTTTTTCCTAATCTTTATAACAAAGATAATAAACAACAAATGTCTTCTCTCATCAGTTGTGTGAGAATCAAGCCAATTATGAATAGGGAAAAATACTACATATTTATTGGATGTGACTGAGTGCATTATTTAACATAAATGCTAGGCTGGCTAAAGGAAAGAGGCATAAAAATAAATGGGGAATATGGAAGTTTATTTCTCTCTCACATAATGTCAAGGGATGAGCATTTCATGTTGGGAGTGGCTCTATTCCACGCAGTTGTGCAGCAATCCAGATTCGTTGCATCTTCTTGGTCCTCCACTATTGCTGCCCGTGTTTCTTCCAATGACTACCTCTGTCCTTGTCCTGTGAGCTGGGTCACAGGCTCATCTATGTTCCAGGTTGCATGAAAGGGCAGAAAGGATGTTAAGATAAAATATTTTCTCTTAAGCTAAGTGAGCCAGGAGTTGTACACACCACTTCTGCCCACATTCCATTAGCCATAACTTAGTTTCCATGGCTGCACCCAACTGCAAGTCACTAGAAAATGGTGCCTCTAGCTGGGTGGCCACGGGCCCAACTTGAACTCCATTATTATAATGAAGGGGAGAAGGGACTTTGACGGACAACTAGCAGTTTCTGCCATAGGAAGTAATGGGAAATTAAAATATCATTGTGAGCACAATAATCATCAAGGCATAAAGACGAAGTATGGGCCTGACAGACAGGTTTGATATAGGCAAAAGGATGTGGCAAACTCTTGTCAGTACAATTCAATATGCATAATGAGATTAATTTGTTTGGAGAGATGATCAGATTATTTGGATATGATAATTGTGGGTATCCATGAATGGACTTTAGCTATACCCTCAGCAAACAAGTAGAGCTGTGGCTTACAGTATAAAATCAATGCAGATGATGCCAAACAATTTTAAATAGTCTTTTTTGTCGTTGTTGTTAGTCCTCTAGTAATCTGCATGAGGCAAGGCACCTCTAATGTTGTCTGATTCCATACTTAAGTGACCAGTGCTATCCATCTACCACATGAAATTGCATTACCAGTGGGAAGAAAAACTGAAAAGCACTTCAGCTAGAGATTAGGGAGAGATTTCTAATTAAAGGGGAGTGAGAGGTACTAACACTTCCTTACTGAAAGGTACATAGTGTCCTCCAGTTAGAAAAAGGAGGATTGATAGGGCAACTTAATGATAACCTCATATATAACAAGAGTTTAAAAACAGTAAGCTTGGATATGGGGCTGATAGGATGGAAGCATGGGTGACTCTTCTAATAAGGCTTATAAACATGATGAGATAGACACAGAGATGAGAACATTTCTCTATCTTACAGTGGTAAAAAATATTTGTTATTACTTGTTTATTTCTAATGAAATGCTTTTGGAAAGTGCTTGGCAAATTTTAATTATTAACAGAAGTCATAAAAATATTTATAATAAAACAACTATAAAGTAAATGAAGGAACACAGTGATGAATTCTCGTTTAATTGCTAAACATTATAAGAGGTGCTTAACACAGTTCTGTGGTTGAACAAGTAGATAGGAGCAAAGTCCCAGGACCTGATATGATTATATCCATGGATGGGTGTTTCCCACATGGGGCTGTCTAGGGATTCGTTCCTACAAATAACAAAGAGGAACATCCTATTTGTTAATTTGCAGGCAAATAAAACCTATCTTTACAATTCGGTGCCTAAACTGTACTCACAGTGATTTATCAACTAGGAATGCTTTTATCTCCTGGTGTCTTTTTTGAAAAAGTTTAATAATCTTCTAATACTTATTCCATGATTTTGGGTAAGTCTCTGAGCTTTCATTGTGTAAAATGGGTAAGAGGTGGTAGTGTAGGAGGTAGGGGAAGGAAGAGACCCAGATGCTTTCAAATATACTGAACCCCTAATATTTTGAGTCTATAATCTATTCATTCTTGAAGGTTTGTGATTAAGTCAGTTGGCTTTTAAAGACTGATCCAAAAGAGCTGATACAACACACTGATGGTCTGGGCTCTCAGGGTCAATTTGGATTGAGTTAATTAGGAGAACTCATCTACCAGTGATCTACCAGTGGTATGTGGTTGGATTTCCTTGGAGGTAGCTCTGAGCATTTGTTTCCATGGCACTACAGCAGTTAACAGCCATGGCTCTGGTGACAGTCACCTTCTTCAAAACATGGCACCACCAATTAGATGAGGGTCTTTGGATAGGTCATTAACCTCTCTGTGACTCAGTTTTCTCATCCATAAAAATGGATATAATAATGCTAATTCATGGTAATTTTGTAATGGCTACTTAAATTGCTTAGCGTATCACCTGATCCCTAATAAGTATTGTGTAATGTCTGTTATAATCATTCCAATTTTCATTGACCATGACTCAAATTTAGATACAACCTAGAAAACATATGAAGCCCAGGGAAGCCCACTTTTAAGAAGTCAGGAAAGCAGTCAGCATCACTATAATTTCTTAGGCCTTAGCACAGGCCCTGTATTAAAAAGTACACTTTTGCTGGGTGCCTGCCCAACTAACAATAAGCACACCATCTCTGGGATTTAGCTTTTTCTCGAATTCATAAGGCTGGGCAACTAATATCTCTATTTGTACAATTACCCTACTGACAATCTCAGAGTTTGTCTATGGAATAGCTATTACATCCTTCAGAGGCCAATGCAATCTCTTGTCACTGGAATATAAAATTGGGACTCAGAGTGTCTTTGTAGTTGGACTCATGACATGAAAAGTTGGGAGATTTGATGTGGCTATGTTTTTTACTGTATGGACCAAGAAGCTGATAAGTCTTCTTTTCAGAAAGAGAAAGGAGTAAGAGTCCTGAAGGTTTCAGTTTCTACTTGTAATCCAGAGGTTTCCAAATGTATCTGCAAGAGAATCACCAAGGACCCCTTTCAAAACTCCAAAGCAAAGACAACTATATATTTTTTTTTAGTTTCTCTGGGAGATTCCAAAGTACAATTAAATTTCTTAGCCACTATTCCAATCATTTCTGAGAGTCCATCGATAGAACTACCTAAAGCAGGACTTGGGAATTACGTATTTACAGACACCATAGGATACAAAGTTGAGATTTATTTATTCAATTCTTCATTTATACACTACAACTGGAGAAAAACCTTAAAACTGCATTCAAAGATACATAAAACATAACAATATAGAATTTATAATTAAATGAGCCAAAATGACAATAAAAATTAGACTCTAATAAACCATGCATTTCTTAATGGTGTTCCATGAATTTCCTTCTGAGTTTCCTGTAACCAACTGTTTCAGTCATCCAATTCAATTTTCCATGTGATGAAACAGACCAATACCTAGAAGCACAAAGGTTTTCAGTATAAAAGGCAGACATGAATTTCTTCCTTGGGTCCTTGTGATGAAAAGACAATGATGCTGGGGGTGTGGTAAAGAAGACATAGCAGAAGACCAAATGTGATAACCAAGATGCAACTATTAGGCCCCAATAGCAGAAGGAGGAATATGCTGAATCAAATTATATGGGGCTAGAGTCTCTTTAAATTGCCCCCTTTTCTATGAAAAGTACTAGTCCATCCTTGTGCCAGATCCAATATCTTTCTCCAGCATTTAGAAAGAAACATTAGATCCAAGCAAAGATCCAAACAGGTCCTGAGACATGCTCATTTATAATAAGCCTGCTTCACTAGATGTTTCTCATCCCCTGGGACTACCTCCCAAGACCAATGTAAGTAGAATTTCAGGTTGCAATCTCTGGTCTTTCAGCTGAACTAGTCACTACTGAGTCAATTGCAGCTCCTTTAGAATTTCCTGGCTATTCAATTAACTTCCTCTTTTCAGGATCTCCCTGGCCTATTTATAATACTTGATGAAGAGATTGCAGCATTGCCAATAGACTTCCCAAAGACTATTCATCCAAGTGTGGGTAAGCATCACTTGAGACAGCATATTTAAATGAATATTCTTGGGTCCCACCCCAAGGAATTTGAATTAGTTGGTTAACAATGGGTCATAAGAACCTTCATTTTAACAAGCATCTCAAGTAACATTGATTCAGGTGGAACCTGTAGTAGACTTGGAGAATCCTTCTTAGGAAGTTCTCAGAGAGAATCTTCACTACCCATGTTCTTTCTCCATTTTTCTCATTTTCAGGCCATATTTGCTGAGCAATTATTATATTCTTGGCATTATACTACATCCTTTACCATAAGTAATTGAATACATTTTAATAAAAACATCTAGAGATAAGTATTATTTCTCCTATGTTACAGGAGAGGGAATCAAGATTCAAGGATCTTGAAACCAAAAATGAATGATACAAAGCCACAAAAAAGTATAGGAGTTATAAAGAAGAAAAGAAACACTTCTATTTAAAAGGAAGGAGACAGTTTAGTTGTAATAGGAATTCTGTTAGCATGGAGCTGTACGTAATGTGGAGTACACTAAGACAGTCAATAGGTCATGCCTCAGTTTATCCATTGTCAAATTAGGAATAACATAAATGAAGTTAGAGGACTTCTGGGGAAACATGGTTTCCAGGTGCAAAATAAGATTAGCATGACAAGAAGCATAATAAATTGATCAAGCTGCTGGTTAGACACCCAGAGTTCTCACAAAACATCATCTTGCTGCACTAAACGCCAATCAATGAGGATTAAGTGGATTGAATTTTCCTTGGAGAAATGTGAATTTTTAAAATGAAAAGGAAAATGGCTTGGATTAATAGCTACTAAGGATTTTGCAAACACACTACTAAGAAAACCAGTCATTTTATAAACCTTCTTTTGGCAGGAAAAGCATATCATTCAGAATCATGGAAGCATTTAGTTTAAAGTCTGGAAGGGATTTTGTACGTGAAATGTCAGGATTACTAAGGCAAAATCCTCAGTGTATCTTAGATACATGAAGGCAAAAATTAATGAGATTATTTCCCTAAAATGTATATAAAATATAGTGTAATATAATAAAATATAATAGAATTAATATGATATAATAGTAAATTCTTTTCTTTGTCTTTCTATGTCTCCATGATATAAATGCAAATCAAATACTGTGATTAATAGCAGAGGATAAAACTGATGATACCTTCAAAGATTTATTTCAAATTTGAAACAAGTATTGATATTAATTTGGTAGGCATCAGCTCTCTGGCAAGAGAAAGGAAACCCCCCTTTTTATTATAATTCAAGGCCAGCATATTGCACTCAGTCATCTTCGGGCTATTGAATCTCAAAAGGCAGATCACACAAGGACAGAGTTAAGGCCAATTGTTGAGGCCAATTGGACTATGGCTGTAGAGCCATTGATTTATCTTCATCACAGTCCCTGAACAAAGGCCTTACAAGTTAACATCAAATATCAGAAGGGGCTTTTGAACCACCCTGGGAAACAGTTAGCTTTCATGAACCAATAAAGGCAGTTCCACATAATAAAGATACAGTGTGATAGAATTAGCCAGAAACGAGCTTTGGCTGTTCCTTGTAGTGATTGTTTTATTAGCTTCCTGTCTATACTGGTTCCTCAGCTTAAAGTCCCACTTTCACGGAGAACCTTTGTTACTTCCCTATCTTTCTTCTAGAAAACTGCTCCTTTTAATGGGTTGGTTTCAGCTGGCTGCTATCAACGCCTGGTTTTTCAGATCATGGTCTGCAACTAGCAGACGTCCCTATCTTGTTTCAACCCTAATTGTCTCTGCCTCAACTTTTCTTAGGCTTCATGGTGCTGAATATATCCAATAACTGATTAATTCACTCTCCAAAATATACATATTTGTTGAATATTCAGGGTTTTGGGGGGGCACTCTGGATACCACTATGAGCAAGGTTATCATGGCTTCTATCCTTATAAAACTTACAGTGTAACAGGAAAGATAGAAAATGAAGCAACTCATTCCCATTAGTGTGGTAAGCAATAGAGTGGGATATGCTCTAGTGGGATCAGAGAAGAACTCCTGAGGAAGTTGATATTTAATCTAAGACTGGAAGACAGAAGGGGCTAGGGACATCAGAAATAAGCTCTGAGGTAGAGAAGACTGCATATTCAGGCTTGGAGGTAAAAGGACCCAGTGCTTTAAAGGCAGAAAAGGAAACTGTATATGGCTTGGGGAAAGTTTCAACTAGAGAACTGGCAGAGAAGGATGCTAGAGGCATGAGCAGTGAGCAGATCTGGAAGGCCCTTAAAATCCAGGCTAAGGACCTTAAACTTTGTTCTGGGGGCAATGAGGCCAGGTAAAGGATTTTAAGCAGGGTCAGGTAAGATGGTAAGAAAAATCATTTAAAAAATCATTCTTATGTTATCCAAGAAAAAAGACTTCCTCCTTTCAAATCCTGCAATTGGCAATATTGAAATAGCTCCAAACTAGTGTCACCATGGAAGGGGCTGGCCCATATTGAAGGCTGACCCACTCTTCCTTCTTGAGTACTATTAAAGAAAACTAGATATGAGCCCAGTAGAGCTTTTCTAACACCATCTAGGTGACAAGACTTGGAAGACTAAGTTAGTAGGACTTCTGAACAATATTAATACACCATCGCTTACATAAGCAAGCGAGAAAAGATGGAAACAGGAAACAGAAACAGACATTTTGTATATCATGCCAAAGACTGCTGAGGATAAGTAAAAATCTAAGAAATGTCATCCATCATCCATTCAGGCAATTGTGTGCTCTGGCAGCTGAAGCAGGGATCAAGGACATAATGCTAGATAGCTTGGAGGAACGGGGAGGCATTCTGTGTCTCTGTGTTCTTAATGGTGAGCTTTAGGCTGGGAATAGCCTTCAATTTCTCTTCTTCTCCAAGGATCCATTCATTTGATAACCATAGAAGAGTCTTCTTAACCAGTTTGCATTTTTACAGTGCATTGAAAATATCATGAAAACTAACATGAATTAGCCTAGTAGCTCTCAAACAGGGATTTTCAGACACTAGCTTTAGCAATATTTTTTTAAATGCCAGAGCTTCAAGACTTGCTTCCACAAGAACAATTCTATTATTTCCATTTATATATTGGGATTCAGAAATATATTTCATTAAAAGAAGAGTTCTGATTCTGTTGGCTCTTTGACTAATACTTTTTTCCTTTCACCTAAAGATCACAAAAGCTGCTAACATTTGAGTTTTACTTGTCACTGAAGGACATCAGAGGCTTTAGAAGACATTTGATGATCTTTGACTAGGAGTATTAAGATGCTAAATTACACTGGTGTGGTCTATAAATCACCAAATGAGTGTGATCCAGACAGTCAGCCGATTGGAACAGGACACATCAAGAATGACAGACACAAGATCAAGTTAAGCTGTGCAGGCTGCATATAAGGGGCACATGCTAAGCATGCAAGATGGTCCCTCCTTGTTTGTACATTGCTCAGGAATGAAGAGTATGGAAGACAGTTCTTTCCTAAATCATGATAAGGACTGTTTTAAAACTAGTTTGTCTCTGGAGTCAAACTCCTTAACTTCCAATCCAGGCTTTTTGCAAGGTGTTTTGTGACAGTATACTTTACTTCACCTTTTTTTAAATTTACTTTGCAGGGTAAGATAACATGTGAAGTACTAAGCTTGGTATTTAGTAGAGTCAGAGTTCAAGAAATGTGAAGTATATCATTCTAATTATGTAGTTTTATATCTCTCCTTTTTTTTTTTTTT